>JAADWU010000358.1:0-13492 GCA_023336255.1 Pythium graminicola
AGTACGTCCATGACCCGAGACTAACTGTGAACGTTTGGGTTCTCTCGGCAACCGTATCATGCGTTGGCCCCAACATCCGTCTCGGGAAGTCAGGGATTGGAACGATATCGTACACAGTTCGGTCAGTGTTCCTATCGTGAAACACGAATGAGAGATTGCTCAAAAATATATCCTGTAGTCATAAATACCACGGAGAAACTTCCACAAAGCGAGGGCGGATCGGCAATGCGCAGAAGTGTGTCCTGTTGCACGCTGCGGAGGTCTGAAATCTCCAACCTTTTTACCACCTGTCATGTGATCACGGTTGGATATAGAATGAATATATTCATCACACTTAATAATTACGGATGTGGCAATTCCTTGCTGCTTCGAGTGTAACTCTCTCTGGTTGGAACCTTGGAATGAAGAAGGTTTCTCCTATGATTGGTTAAAACGTTTAATTGGCCTAAACTCTCCGAAATTGGTCTATTTTTGTCCAATTGTCGATCTTCCCTCCAAAAAACTGCTCGTTGAAGTTGAGGGTGAGTGGTGACACCAGATCTTCCATATCGCCTGACGTTGTGGGACATGGAACAGATTTTCTCCGCTGTCTCTCAAGGTTGTTCTCTGAAGAATTGTTCTCTGTAGATTGTTCTTCACTGGACTCCATTCTCATGCCGTCTTTTGCTTCCACGTACAAACACGTCAAACAATCAAGCACGATGCTCCGAAGTTCCCTAGTTGCCAAGCGTATTGCTTCATTGTGATCCATCCATCAGCACCAAATCAGCTCCATTGACAACGAACACTCGTTTGTTGGAACCTGCATGCACGCCATCCCCAGATTTGATCGCGACTATGGTCGCTGCGGGGGCTCGTGAAGACAAGCTCGATGGTCAAGAGTTGCGTATCGTACGTGTAGAAGGTATTGATTCGGACGCATGGAAATTGTACCAGAAGTGGGCAGGCTCGGTTGATGATGTCGACGTTTTGGTACAAGCAGTGTTCGCACCGACGGCTGAAATGGAGCAAACGTGCTGGATCCCTCCTGTGGCAAACGCTGTCTCGATCATGCAGGAAGCGAACTCCATTATCAATATAATGGCGTCATTGATGATCCCCATGAACGCCATGACCGGATCCAAGTATACACTTGGGGACGGGATGATGAACATCCGCATTTTAGGTCCTCTTCCAGCTCCGATCATGATGGTCACAGCTCATGATGCTCATCTTGCAGTGACGGTGATTCCAGAGATGATTGCTACTATAGCTTGTCATTATCCAGTGATCCACGAGCTGAAGCCGGGTCAGTATATATCGCATCTTCAATACCGCTGGTATGATCCTTTATTGAGGTCCCTATCTTCCGATCGTGATCGCCTCAACGCCGTCCGACGAAAGAGTCAACTTGTTTTCCGTCGCTTTGCATTTTCCCTCGTAACTTTGATCAACATGATTTGCGTTTGACACGTCTACTGCCAGAATTCACGCAGACACGTGTCGGATGATCCGACGATCTATGTTGTTGTCCCCTCGACCAATCTGATGCTTCCATACTCGACAACAGGTCTTGTATGAGTTGCTCATTGAGTTCGAGGGAGTTACATCGGTAAGACCCTTTGTCATCACAATTGACACAAGGTTGAGATGCATGTTCGCTGGCGTTGGCCTTGAGTACGACCCATTCGTTCCACGGCGTCTGTCCGGTAATAACTGCGTCGAGCTATGGGAAGAATCGCTTCCCGTCCCACACGAAGACACGAATGCGACGTACGTCGGTCGATTTCAAGCTGCTGACTCGTGACTCACAAAGCGCTTGCGTCCAACAGAAGTTCCGTCCGTTGACTCATGGGGCGCACAGCTTTGACTCAGTCGAGTTGACTGTCGGTCCCGGTGTCAGTACTGGGGTCGAAATCAAGCATCCCGACTCTTTCAAGGTGTTATGAGCTCCCTGTTGGGGTAATAATTGACGAGATGAACAGATACAACTCCACAAACACAAATACTTTAACCACTCGTACCTGTACCTCCACTCGTGGGTACGATACCGGTCAGACCTGCTGAGCTCGTTGCCGTCGAAGGAGAACTCACTGCGCTAATCCTAGACCGCATGATGGACCCAAAGCGTTTCAAATTGCGGACTTTACCGATCATCGAGATGGGAGAGTTCGTGTTCTTCCCACCCAGTGGGGCATGGGACGTAGTGTCGAGGTAGTCCTGTAAGGTTGCAAGTTTATCTTCAAGCTTGACGGTTGGTCGAGGTGTAAAGCCTGTCGTGAGTGTTGTGTCATGAAAGCCTCGACGATCTTTTTCTTGGTTCTTGTTGAGTCCCATGCGTGTGCAGATAAAATGGTGTAGTCGTTGGGCTTTTTCTTTATCAACTTCCCAATCCGGTCGAGAGGCACTATCGGCACCCAGTCCAGTGAGCCCACAAACCGAGCCTGCTTTGCGACGCGTAGGTGGCCCCGTCGGGGTCGCCAAAGCTGGTGATGCCGGGTGCTTATCACGTCGGTCCGTTTCGATCTGGACGCACCAATCGTAGGCCTCGTCAAAATGGACCCACTCGCCAACAGGCAGTATGCACAGTAAAGCGTTCTGAAGAGCTTGCATTGGCATGAGCAAGGCACTTTCCATCGCCTCTGCTTCGGTCAAATAAAGTGCGTGCACGCAGAGGAACGGTTCGTCACAGAATGCCGTCTCAAGTTCACGTTTGGAGAGCACAATACTCGCAGACGCAAACAACTTGAACTCAGAAGACCTATGTTTGCTGTCATCACTGTTGTGGATAGCAATAAATTCTCCTCCCGTTGTCGGACTGGCTGGTTCACCCATCGTCATCGAAAGCTTTTGAAAGGACGTATAGATACTCATCGGGTCAATCGCATGGGTATCACTCGACAACGTTGAACTGGGTAGGGACGAGGTACGAAAGAAACGGCCAACAACTGCCCGTTGCTGTGCTTCTTCCGTGACACGAGGTCGAGTTGCCCGTGGCATGAGAGCGAACTTTCTCTTTGGCAGAACAAAGGGTACTGATGCGTTGTCGTCATCATCGTCATCATTGCCATCACGTTGCTCTCTCTGCTCTGTTGGATGAAAACGATGTGAGTGGATCTTGGCCGCTTCCAACGATTCACAACATCGAACGATTCGGAAGGCTGGTGACCCACTTGCAACTTGTAACTCGCTGTTCAGTTCCGATTGCTTAATGTCCACGAGAACAAAGTCTCCCATACATGCTTCCCCTGCAACTTTTCGTGCAGCTTCGATTTCGTTCAATTCGGCTACTTCTTGGGGTGAAGCCGTGGATGTCTCGTTGGCATTCTTTCTCTTCCGCGACCCCGTGTCGTCATCGCCAGTGGTACTGTGCGGGTTGGCAAGGTCCTTTTGAAGTAGTCGACGTTGATACTTCTCCCTTCTTGTTTCAACTGGTTTCTTTGGTTGTGAGAAGATGAAATTCTCCTGGAAAAACTGATTCATTCCGTTCCGCATTGTCGTGTCCGAAGAGGATAGTCCGTACTTGTCGGTGACTCCTTTCGTTGCGGGCGCGAGAGCAGCTGAAACGCTACCCATTGGATTGTCATGTTCACGAAGCAACAGCCGCCGCGAGCTCGCTGCTCGACCACGCAGATCGGCTTGTTGCTGTCTTTGCTGGGTTTGGACGGTCTCCAAGTCAAAGTACGCGAGTGGATTCCCTTCATTCAGCATTTCCACTTCTCGGCGCCGCTCCGTAGTCAACACACTTTCCAACTGCCGTTCACGAGTTTTCTCTTGAGATGGTGCGTCTGCGTTGAATGCCGAAACATGTTGTGCCAACGTCCGTTCGGTCAATGGAAAGCATTTGGCCGTTGCAGAGTTCACAGAATCGAGCAGCAAATATTCGTTGGCATCAACAAGTTCGTTTTTCGTGGACAGCATCGCTTCAGTCTCGCGCGAAGTCTCGTCACACTTGACAACACCATTGCCGTCAGCTTCATCCGCAATAACACTTCCCGATGGTTTTCTTGACGGTCCACTGGTTGTCTTTGCCGATTTCTCAACCACAAGAGGCTTGTCATCAGCGGATTTCACCTTTTTGTGCTTGCCACGTGGTGTCGATACTCCTTTGGTTGTCTTTACGCATTCGACATTTGGTAGCAGTTTACGCATCCTGTCGTGGTTGATGTGTTCATTCAGCAGTTTTTGTTTGTACGCATCCCACTTGGCAGTCTTATGGAATCGATCCAAGTAGACGACACTTTCCGCATGAAAATGAGCTGCAGCACGAAGTGTCTCTCGTGCTGCACGTGAGAGTCGATGAAATACGTCATACTTGGAAAGCACAAGCAGCTCAACTGGTGTACTTGCTGTCACTGTGATCTCACGGTAGATCACTTCGTTAAAATTCACACCTGCAGCCCTGTGACGACACACACATTGTCAGTTACCAGGCACAGTGTAGTTAGAACAACCATGGGTAATCAATACGTACGCGTCGTCACCCACAACTCGGTCACGACCAATGCGTTCGACAAACACAACGTGCGTTTTCGCAGACACAGGATCCGTAATCTCTTTGGTCACAGTGAGTTCACCACGCACGACGAAGTAAACTTGTTGAGCCTTCTCGCCCTGACGGAAAAGCACGGCACCAGTTGCAAGCTTTTGTTCCGAGAGTACATAAGACATTTCCTTCAGCAGTTCGCCTGTCCACTCGGGCGTCTGAAACATTGGGATTCGATCGAGTGCACCAACACGTTTTGCAAGATCTTCTTTTTGCATTCGCCGCAGTGTCGAGTTGTAGTCCTTTTCGCAAATGACGAGAAATTTGGTTTCCTCCCGTGTGAGTACTGTCGCACTACGAATACCATGACCCTTCATGAGCGCAAGCTCACCGAAATGGGCTCCCTCGGTAAGGTTGATCAGCTTTGTTTGCTGTGCATTGCCACGAATGTCCTTGGAGCTGACGATCACATCAACTGATCCACTAAAAATGATGTAGAAGAGATCTCCGACCTCACCTTCTTTGAACACGAACGAGCTTGGAGGAAGAGTGAGGAAATCTACAACCGAGCACAACTCCCTCACAAATGTCTTGGGTAATCCACGAAAAAACTTGAGTGTATGCAAGTACTCGCTGAGCATATCAATATCAGGTTTTGTGCGGGCATATTTCTTCTTGGACAACACGGTGATGTACTCGCGTTGCGTTTGCTGGTGGAGCAATGGACGGGATAAAAGCAAGGATGGCTTGGCACTCGCGATGGTCGCTGCCATACTGCTACTTTGCACAGAACCAGCAAGTTGCATCCTTGAGAAGAACTCTTGTTGGTCTTGCTTGAGCATGATGTTGTAATCTTTACGCGTGATCCGAACAAGTTCACATGGTGTCTTTGCCACGATTGTGGCAGCTCGAGGTTCATCATGCAGCAATGCACGCTCGCCAAAATAGTCCCCTTTGGTGAGCTCACAGACTGTGACTTCGACTTTTTCACCCAAGATCCGTTGTGCGACGCGGACTTCGACACACCCCGCAAACAAAATATACAATGCATCCCCCTCTTCCCCTTGTCGAAACACGATTTCACTCGTATGGAACTGCACAAGTTCCATCCGACGACAAAGCAAACCAAGTTCTCCGGGTTGTAGACGTTCAAAATCAGTCGTAATCTTGAGTTTGGTCAGTTGAAACCATGCTTTCAGTGCTTGTAAATCCATTTGGGAGCGATTCTCTCCACTTTGTGCAAAGGCACGTCGACATGATTCCTCCAGGAGAAGAGTACGGCCATACATGAATCCACCTGGTCGATCCCGTACATCAAATCCCGATTTGATCCCGTCTTCGGCTTCCTCGTCATCGTCGACACCATTATCCTTATGGAGGGCTGATGCCAGTGGATTCGCTTGGCGCACTGCTGCCGTTTGCATCCAATGTTCCATGACACTTGAGCGTTGCATGGTCTCAGAGGCTGTTCGTGCCGTAACTTTTGCCGACCAATGGTGCGTGACGATCGCTTGTTTGACAAGGTCTTTGACTTCTCGACGCTTGAGCATATCGGTGAGCGACATACGCTTGGACGATCCTTTACCATGATAATGACGGACGGTGGATTTGCGCATAACCTTTCCCAACACATCGCTCCAGGGATCATGAACCAGTAGCACCTCGACTTCTTGATTGGTGGTCTGTGGGACTCTAGCCTCTTCATCTTCCTCGCTCTCTTGTTGATGTTGTTGTCGGTTCATTGAGATCACTGAATGCGCAAAACTCGTCAACCGTGGTTTTGTTACCGGCGGAAACTTGACGGAGGGTACATCGGTATGTTCTTGAATCGCGTTCAATGGTGTGATGCGGGATACTTGACGACTCAGTGCCGGTGGTGCATTGTCTTTCGGTGCGACGGGCGCAACGCCCATTAGCGGTACAACATCGCTCTTGCGTCGTCGATGACGAATCAATAGGGTTTCCATGAGTACCCACAATGCGTCCAGCTCCAGACACGCATGGACGGTGAGAGATGGAGGGGAGCTTCATTGGCGCCATTTTCGATCCAAATTTGGACACAGCATACCGTAACGATGTTCTTAACAGTTCCTGACGTCACTTTCGCGGGGTCTGGGTCGATCCATTATCCTTTGACCGGGCACAGAAGAGCATCATGTTTCTACCGTTCCGCAATCTCTCAAATGCCCAGAGGTGAGTACTCAGTTGTTGGTATGGTGATGTAAAGCGTGCTAATGTTTCTTGTCTAGTGCTGGCTACGGTGTCTTGTGTCTCGTGCTCATTGGCGGCATCAAATGGCTCGACGCCAACATGCCTGTGCATGATCCGTTCTCGGCCCAACATGACAAGTTGGTGCGTTGGGAGGCAACGCCATGACGTGTTGCTGGGTACTTACTGATGCTGGATGTTGTAGGCCTGGAGTGATATGGACGATAAGGCAAAGAAACCACCACAGACCAAGTCATAAGAAGAGTTTTGTGTTTGTGTAATTTAGACAGTTTGGTATCCTCCATGCACTATCTTCTCTACCGGAGCAAGCGAATGAACGCTTGAATCATTTGACGCGCGGCCTTCATAAAAAGTGTACCAAAGGCTATCCATTGCATGCACATCAATATGACGTCCTTACAAGCCACACGTGAATTGGACACGTACCCTTCAAACTCGCGGTTCCGCCGGGGAAGGCCGACAATGCAAAGATACCCAATGTGACAAGCTATTGGTCACAAGGAAAGATTTAATTCGACACACAGGATTTCCATGATCATCTGTGTATCCTTACCTGACAAATCGAACTGATCACCACGAGTACATAGCTGCCCAGCACAAGACAGCTATACAACGTAGATCCTACATCCAAGCATGCGTGAGGTATGGTTTGACAGAATTTATGAAAAAGGATCGACGTACCCAATGTGAGAAAGTAGAAGGTTGTGAGTACAAGCGACTTGGGCTGCATGATGTCTTTGACGTATGCAGCTGGACCCTTGAGCATGGCGAATGCGCCCATCGCACACATGCTCCCGAATGTAAAACTAAGTGCAAATTTGGAAGGTCGAATCATGATCTACAAACACACACAGCGTTAGGAAACAGGATTGGTTCTCTTACAATCATCATCCATGGCACGTACAAGAGGGAGGAAGATGGATGACATGCCAAAAAACATGAGTGCCATGAGTGCGAGTCCTACAAAATACTTGAATCGGGTATTCCTGTACCATACATGAGTGTGAATCTTCTCCATCGTACTACGAAAGAAACGAAATTCATACCAGCTCATAGTAGGTAGCATCGAGTTGTTCTGTGGTGTAGTTTTTCGTCGCCATAGTGGAAAGAGGGGAGCATCCACATCGTCTGACACATTAGCTTCTCCACTCTCTAGTGCATCGGCATCATCCGTCGATGCCGTGGAAGACGTCGCGTTTTGCGCAAGGTTCTGAGCCGAATCCCACATCTTTTTGAGCGAAAACGGATTGCCATTCTCACTGTCGGTGCTGGCAGTCGAGACCGTGGACGACAGTGGCGATGCGCGAAGGAAATTGTTGAAAGCATCTTGAGCGCCGTGAAGCGCATTTCCCTGAGGGCGTTTCCCGCCCCATTGTTCCCATGCGGTCGTCGCACTCATCTTATCAATCTTCTCACCCTGCTTCTGTGACCATCGCCAGTTTCCCAACGACGGAATGATGATCACTAGGTTCCAGCTGACCGTCTTTTGAACAGTTTGGATTTTACCACCTGAAATTGAGAAACTTACGATCGCGACTAAATCGGTCCGTACGTAACCCTATCCCTTCCGGAAGAACATAGATCGCTACGTTGTGACGATCCACATTATAGTGAAAACCAATATACAGCTCTTTCGCGCCATATCCGAGCTTCTACATATGGAGGATTAGGTGTTCCGGAGCATTCTTACCCCCACACTGGTCAGCAGGTGCACATAGGGTTTGGGCAATTGCGTCAATAATAGTCACGATCTCACGCACCTATTTTCATGTTGGGAAACCAACTCTTGTTGACGTGTGATGTTGTTGGTTTGTTGGAGTTGGAACTTTGATCAGAGTGTTCGCTTGGACAAGACGCCAACTCGCCATCTCTTCCTGTGCTTCGGCCTCTGTCTGCTACTGGAAGTGCTGGTCGAGAACGAGTAATTCAACGCCTTTGGCGCCATGTCATCGTCGTCGGTGCGCAGTCCACGACGAATGCCAACACGACTCTTTGGAGGGCAAAAGGTAGAGGATGAAGAATCACTACGTTCGCAAAATGCAAGTAGTCCACGTCATACCAATGCCAAAACACGTTTGCTCAAGACTGAGAGTAGTGGAGATCTCTATGCGGAAATGGACACGCCTGCACAGTCCGTGGAGATGTTAGAAGAACGAAAGAAACCATCGAGGACCAAGTCACGGGGAAATAGCAGAGGACCCAATACGCCCATGGTTGGAGGAAGTGGCGGAGGAAGTGGTCCACCACCAAACAAACCGGAAGGTGGTGACATGTTTGATGAAGCTAAACAAGATTTACGGGAGGTATACTTTAATTATGCCCCTGGTAACGCCGTCTTTGACAAGTGCACGAATGTCATTGTGACATCCAAGTACACTTTGGTGACATTTCTTCCCAAGTTTATTTACGAGAGTTTTACCAAGGTCGCCAACTTTTTCTTTCTCATGGTTTGTATTCTTCAGACCATCAAAGATATCTCCAACACTTACGGGTACCCTACGAATGCTCCCGTACTTTTCTTCGTCATCTCGATTGATGCGTGTTTTGCAATCATGGAAGACCGTCGACGTCACCAGTCGGATCATGAGGCCAATTCGGCGGTATGTCATGTCATTCAGAACGGTGTCGTTACTGATCGACTCTGGTCCGACGTCAAGGTTGGTGATTTCCTCCAGGTTCGGAACCGAGAAGTGATTCCCGCCGATCTGCTCATCTTGGCAGTGTCGGAGCCCGTGGGTGAGGCCGCTAGTGGTATTTGCTATGTTGAAACCAAGTCGCTTGATGGTGAAACCAACCTCAAGCTACGTCAGGCGATTCCAGCGACAATGAGTGTCCTCGTGAACCCACAAGAGCTCATGATGCTGCGTGGTGTTGTCAAGTGTGAGCAACCCAACCCTTACATCAACAAGTTTGCTGGTAAAGTTGAAGTTACAGTCAGTGAAGGATGTGGTGTCGAAGTCATGCCACTCTCGGTCAAGAACGTGCTCTTACGTGGTTGCAACTTGCGCAACACTGACTGGGTGTACGGAATGGTACTAAACACGGGTCCCGACACCAAAATCATGCAGAGTTCTAGCGCAGCGCCATCCAAGTGGAGTGATGTCATGCTCCGGATCAACAAAATGATCGGCATTCTGTGTCTCTTGCTGTTCATGATCTGTGCGGTCGCAGCGACGAGCTACATCACTTGGCAGCACGAGATTGTCAAGAACACGTGGTACATCAGGACCGTGGACGGGAACAAGTCACGCTTTCAGGAGTTCATCCGAATGCTCTTCTACTACTTCTTGCTGCTCTACCAGGTCATTCCGATCTCTCTGTACGTCTCGATGACGAGTGTCAAGTTCCTTCAGGCTCGTTTTATCGCATGGGACAAGCACATGTACCACGAAGAGACGGATACACCTGCAATTGTGCGTACAATGGAGTTGAATGAAGAGCTCGGTCAGATCTCGTACGTATTTAGTGACAAGACTGGTACTCTCACCTGTAATGTGATGGAGTTCCGGAAGTGCTCGATCAACGGCATCTCGTACGGGTCGGGACTGACTGAAATCGGGCGAGCGGCGCTCAAGCGAGCAGGGAAACCAATTCCACCAGAACCGAAGTTGGACAGGAATGTGAAGCGTATACCATTCGTAAACTTCGTCGACCCAAGCTTTTTCGACGCGATGAAAGGAGGCAAGGGCGACAAACAGAAGCAGCAAATTCTCCAATTCTTTGAACACCTCGCTGTCTGCCACACCGTCATCCCCGAGCAGCTTGAGAGTGGTGAAATTCGGCTCTCCGCGTCTTCCCCTGATGAGCAAGCTCTTGTGGCTGGAGCAGCTTTTGCTGGCTATCAGTTTGAGAGCCGTAGTGTGGGCCGTGCGACAGTGACTGTGTTCGGTCAACGCCAAATCTTTGACGTCCTCGAGGTGCTCGAGTTCAACAGTACTCGTAAGAGAATGTCAGTTGTCATCCGTCGACCATCAGGAGAACTTTTCCTCTACTCGAAAGGAGCCGATATGATGATCTACCAGCGACTCAAGGATGATCCGTCGATGGACACTCTCAAGAAGGTTACTCGTGACCACATGGAAAAGTATGCCGATGACGGCTTGCGAACTCTAGCACTGGCCGTCAAGCGTTTGGACGAGAAATGGTTTCAAAAGTGGAAAATTCGTTTCGATGAAGCTCAAGGCAATGTTGCGGAAATCGACAAGCGAAAGGACGGCAAGCCAAATGCGATCGATGATCTTATGGAAGAGATTGAGGAGAATCTCGAGTTAATCGGCGCTACGGCGATTGAAGATAAGCTGCAAGATGGTGTGCCAAGATGCCTGGAACACCTGACCCAAGCCGGTGTGAAGGTGTGGATGCTCACGGGTGATAAAGAAGAAACGGCCATTAATATCTCATATGCCTGCTCACTGCTGGACAACTCAATCCAACAGGTTATCATCAACTGCACAAACTGTCCGACTGAAGAAGCCATCCGTGCTCGTCTTGACTCAGCGACACGTGAGTACGTCGAAAAGAACAAAGGTTTGGATCTCAAACCTGAAATCGCCTTGATCATTGATGGCGAGGCACTCGAGTTTGCACTGAAACCATCAACAGCATTGCACCTGCTCGATTTCGCAAAACTGTGCCGTGCTGTCATCTGCAATCGTGTTTCTCCTGCGCAAAAGGCTCAGATGGTGACCCTGGTCCGTGACAACATCAAGACGGTTCGAACACTTGCGATTGGTGATGGTGCAAACGACGTTGCGATGATCCAAGCTGCCCACGTTGGTGTCGGTATCTCTGGACAGGAGGGAATGCAAGCCGTAAACTCGAGTGACTATGCGATCGCTCAGTTCCGCTTCCTCGAGCGATTGTTGCTTGTGCATGGTCGGTGGAACTATATCCGCATTTCAAAGTTGGTGCTGTATATGTTCTACAAGAACATCACGCTTGTGCTATCGCAATACTGGTACGGATATCTTTCAGGTGCCTCGGGGTCCAAGATATATTGGGAGCTTGGTGTCCAGGTGTACAATGTGCTTTTCACGGGATTGCCTATTGTGGTGCTCGGCGTTATGGACAAAGATCTTCCTGATCATTTCAGTCTCGACTTCCCTCGGTTGTACCGCAAAGGGCCAGAACGTGCTTACTTCAATTACTTCACGTTCTTCCGCTGGGTCGGTGCGGCTGTCTTCGAGTCTATTGTGATCTTCGTCGTAATGGCGTTTGGCTTCAATGCATCAGAAAATGCACCAGGAAGTGAGTCCCGAGTCGAGTTCGGTATGGTTGCGTTTACGCTCGCAGTGATGATTGTCAACCTCAAGATTTGTCTGATCGCGAACACTTGGACATGGCTATCATTTGCATGCTCTGCCTTCAGTGTTCTCTCATGGTTTGGCTTTGCTGCCATGGGCACGGAGATCCCATTTTTCGGCCGTATGAAGGTTGGCTACGACGAGTACGGTTCGTTCGCCCCAACTGCAAAGAGTGCAGGATACTTTTTGCTTGTCATCGTTGGATGCGCGATTGCTCTCGGCCGTCATTTCGCGTGGAACCAGTATCAGCGGATATTCTACCCAGAGGGTTACCAGATTCTTCAAGAATCTCTGAACAAGAAAGCACGTCGGCTCACGATCGGTGATGTTGAAGAACAAACCCTGTCAATGTCACTGGAGGACCTCCACGGCACCGAGCTTGCAGATGTATCCCGAGCAACAGATTACGATATCTACAAAACGGATCATCACAGTGGTTCTATTGTCCGACCAGAAAACGAGAATGAGGCTTTCGATGCTGCGCTCACTGTGCCTGGTTCGATGGTTTCGGATTCGACATCCTTGGTTGCTGGAGAGAGCTACTCTGCGAGCGTGTATAGTGAGTCATTTCACAACAATCCAAGCCTCTTGGAGAAGCCACCCGGTGGAAAACTGTACAAGTCGTCCTCACGACGGAACACTGGCTACGCGTTTAGTTGTGATGAAGAGACGACGTTGGCCGAAGGTTACATTGCCTCGAACTCACTTCCTCGCTCCGATGCTGTGCCAGCAGCATTACGCAATTCACTTCAGCGGCATGACATTTGACTCGTGCACGCGTCCTCCTCAATCTCCGAGACATCTGACCGCGTTAGCGGAGCCAAATCGGACCGCGATAGCGGTGGAGCCAAGTCGGAGTTCTTTTGTTTCTGACTGGAACGGCTGTCGTCCCGAGCGCGAGGAGGTACGCGGCGGATCACGAGAGGCCCAAGTTCATTCCTTTATGCCCCTAGCGCGGACTATCGGCCCAGACCACTCTGTGGGTGGCACTTGCCCCCAGTGTTTTGAGATAGAATTCCATTTTCACCGATATCAATACAACACACAAATTCATACTGTATAAAAACATAGAATCTGTGTTTTCGACAGGAACCAGTGGTTTTGGACAGTCGGAAATTCCTAAATGTCGACGCCCCCCTTGACGGCTTCAACATCTCCGTTGCCGGATGGCTCCGGATCCGGAGACGGAACTCTGGACGCGTCAACACTTCCAGCGTCCAGTGTCCAGTGGGGGTTTGCAGACACGGTCCAGCATCCAGAAGCTACGGCTGGTCATGATGACCCGCCACGGCCTAAGCCTCGCGCCGGTCGCCGTCCTGGTGCCGTGTGGGCTTACTTTACGCCGCTCCGTACTGAGCAAAATAAGACGCACGCGGTCTGTCGTTTCTGTACGCGTCGCTGCGCCGGTGTTGCTGCGCGCATGATTACGCATTTGCTACACAAGTGTCCGTCCGTGCCGACGGACGAGCGCGACACGCTCACGGCAGCGCTCAAA
>JAADWU010000359.1:0-13434 GCA_023336255.1 Pythium graminicola
GTGGTTGCACGCCTGTGGCAGGACTCTGAGGCACGACTCGGTTGCGTTGAAGTCAACCACAAGCGATGTCCGCATGGGCAAGATGTGACACGTACAGATGAAGTGGACGCGACGACCAGAACGTTCAGATGGACACAATAAAAATTGCCCTGCTGCTCACAACGAACAGATGCTTGTTATGCTGGGTCATGGTGATCCCGAGCGGACTGACTCCTGGTCGCGATTGGACATGTCAAGCAAGTTCGACTTGATCATACGGATATCTTGGCCAGAGCCGGAGTCTTCAACCACGGATACCTCCATTCATCACGTCTCTTGGAGTCCAACATCTGCACTTGTCTTCAATCATACAAGTACCACCGTCGGGATTGACGTGGTCTTCATATCACAATCGGAAATGGACGGATGATGCCTGTGAAGATCCCAGATTGATTTTGCTCTGGTACCTCCACACGGGTTCAACTCGGTTCAGTGGACGTGCGTCGTGGCTGGCAGTTGCTCTAGGTTTCTTTCACTCTCCCCTTTCCCTTACCGACCATGTTCCATAGGTCACCTCACCCACTCTTGACACTGGTACGTACTGTACCTCGTTGCCGTTGCAGTGACTCTGTGGGAAGAGAACCTTGTGGGCGACGTGACGTTACGGACACTCGTACAAATGGCCTTTTTTCTGCTGCCTCGCTGGCCTAGTGTGACAGACGGGACAGTGTTTTTCGCACTTGCATGGCAAAACACCGTTCAATCGCTGCATCGCCAAAGTGCAACTCAGATTACAGCCCTTTTTGGGCGAAATGAATCCCCCTCCTCCCCTCTGTTTGTTGTCAGCAACACTGGACTGGTGCTGAGCAGGCTCTTTCAAGTTTCAGGTCAGGGGAGGAGAGTGTCGTGTTGCCACACACTCCCCTGCGCCCTGTCCCCCCAGTCGCAAGTCAGCAACAGCAAGCCCACCCACCCCAGCCGCCCACTCCCCGTCCTCCCCTCCTCCGGATTTTTTCCAAGACACTTTTCTTCTTCGTTCCTCGAGATCCCCCATCTAAAGCAGGGAACATGGATCTCTCGATGATTCTGAATAATGATGCCGACGACGGTGACCAGGAGCGGTCGCCGTCGCCGTCACCTCGTGTAGCGCATGTCCCCGCGTCCTCCCGGTGGAGTGTCGACGAAATGCGTAACGCTGTCGCGATCCTCAACGACTTTCCAGAAGAACAACAAACGACGTACTCCTCCACAGATAATCGATATCCCACCGAGGATGACGACGATGAGACCGAGGATGAACGCGATGACCGCTATCGTCGTCGGGCGTATCCTCCGCCACCTCAACGTCTAGCGCCGCCGGCGCCGTCCAGCGGTGGCTTTTCCGGATTGGACCTGCTTTTCCAGGCCGATGCCATGATCCAGAAACATACGAGCCCTGAGCGACGTGAGAAACAGGCTCTCAAGAAATCCAAAAAAGCCATGAAACAGCCCAAACGCAGTCGACACGAGCCAGACAACGATGACGTTGAGATGGACCATGATGATGATGATGACATTGATAGCACGCCGAAACGTACTGAGACCTCACCAGCTTATTTGCGTAGCGGTTTTTGGACGCGTGCTGAAGAAGAGTATGCAGCGGCATTGATTTTCTACTTTTTGCGTGGTGCATTACCCATTGCTGAAGGTACAACCCTACGCAAGTACTTAGCCGAACAACTTTGCTGCAATCGTCGTCGTGTGTCGATGAAGCTTGCGACCGAGACAATCGCCGACAAGAAGATCCCACGTAAGGTTGGTGCATCAGTGTTCGTGGCTCTGAAGCCTGCGCAGAGTGATGACGACCTAGAACAGGTACTCGAGACCCTGGATCGCCTTCGTCGAGACTGTTTCCGTGAGGTTGAGCAAGCCGGTCGTGGGAATAACCAAGAAGACGATGAGGACACAGATGATATGCGTACTCCTCGGCAGGCTGCAATGAGTAAGGCGAAGGGAGACGTTTCGCCTCTAGTGCTTGGGTCCAAGCACGGCTTACCCAGCGAACTCTCACTTCAAGCGACCCCAACGCGTCGCAAACCAAGTAACAAGTCGAGTGCGAGACCTACGCCATCTCCGAAGAAGCGTCGTCCGTCCGTGGCATCAAACCCGAAGGCGTCTCCGATGAACATCAGGCGCCGACGACCGATGATTATCCGCACAGGGTTTGACACCCCCGAGGAAGAAGAGTTTGTGACTGCGCTAGTCGAGTATTTCTCCGACGGCCTGTTAGAACTCAACGATGATACCCGTCTCGTGACATACTTGTGCGAGCAACTTGATTGTTCACCAAAAACACTATCAATGAAATTGGCACCACGCAAGATGGGTGAACAGAAGTTCCCGAGCAACATTGGCACCATGACATACACAAGGAAGGACGACGATGATGCGTCATCCGAAATTTTCGAGGCTGAAGCCCATGTATTTGAACTGCGTCAGAACTGGTTACAGGCACAAGAAGCGTGTCGTGCAAACGCCGAGGTTGATGCCGATACACAGCCAGAAGACGACGAGGCAGAAGAGAAGGCCTCCGTGACTTCCTCGCCTGCCTCAACATCTTCACGAAAGATCAAGTCCGAGCGTTCGTCTACACCGAACTCCAAGAGCCCTAGTAACGCACCACGTTCATACTCGCGCAGTGGTCCGTGGTCCCGCAACGAAGAGGAGTACGCAGCAGGCTTGATTGACTGCTTCTTCCGTGGGGTATTGGACATCACGGAAGGTACGACGTTGCGAGCGTTCCTGACGTCTCGACTGAACTGTAATCCAATGCGGATCTCGAAGAAGCTTGCAAGCCACACCATCGCCGACGTCAAGATCCCGAAGAAACTGGGCTCGGCGACGTATGTGCGCCGAGATGGCGTCTCGGATGCCGAGCGTCGATCTGCTGAGGAGCATTTGCGTCACTTGGAGCACTTAAGTTTGTCGGAACAGCATTTGAAGGAGGATATTGTGCTTGGTGTGATGGGGAACCAACCACCACGCGAGAACAAACCCGACGTCATGAAGGAAGAGATCTACGACCACCACTACGGTCGTTACCGTGAGCAGCAGTCTGACTATTATGACCAACACTACGCAAGTCACCAGCGTCGTCGGCAATACAGCGACGTATCGAATCCTGTCGCTTCACCTGGCAGTCCATTCAAAATGCGTCGGATTATTGTTGACGACTATTCACACCCATCACATGAGCATCATCACACCCATCGTTCCAGTCCTCCAGGTGCCTACGACCACTACGACGCGACCATGCGATATCAACGCGTCGCTTACTAAATCATTCTTTCTGTAGTTAGACTTATTCTCATTTATTTTTTTTACCAAGTTCATGCTTCTTATTCCGACATGGCTACATGTGAGTTACTATGATGTCACATGCGACTCGTTCAAACAATTCCACAGAAAAAATGCTTTCATAGAAACACACTCTACTGTATTACTGTTGACAGAAGAATGAGCATTATTTCGCCTGGTCTGGTTTCAGGAAATCTTTCCTTGTGGTTTCGTGGCTCTCGAATCCAGAGCCTTTCGATTCTTTTCGATTCTTCGTTGGTCTTCTCTATCCCGATGCGTCGACAATGTTCAGTCCAATTTCCGTATCGTCTTTTTACAAATCTAGACAGATTCGTCTACGGTTGCTTGAAGGTCGCACGAACTATCCCATCCCCACCAGCTCAATTTCTTGTTCGCCGAAAGTGATCAACGGCCGTTTCGCCGTGGCCCCAAGCGACGCCACTGCCACGATGCGTCCCCATGGCTTCTTAGACCTCGTGGCAGTTGTCGATCGCAACGATCGCTTGCTGCCATACGCATCTAAACGAACATGCGTTCTGCTGGTTTGTCCGATCCCTCGACCCGCAGCGCTAGTGCGTCTAACGCAACGCTTCTCAATGGCGAGGGCAACGACATTGCCACACGTAGTCGTGCTGTAATCGATGGTCTAAAGAAATTATACGCCAACAAACTCAAGCCCTTGGAGAAAAAATACGGTTATGACGATTTTCATTCTCCCCTCTGGAGTGATGCCGATTTTGATGCCAAGCCTCAAATCCTCATGATTGGACAGTATTCCGTTGGAAAAACGTCATTTATCGAGTATTTGTTGGGAAAATCGTTTCCTGGCCAACGAATTGGGCCGGAGCCCACGACAGATCGCTTTATTGCCGTCATGTATGGAGATGAAGAACGCATTGTACCTGGGAATGCAGTCGCCGTGTCCCCCGATCTTCCATATGGCGGTCTCTCGATGTTTGGGACGGCATTCTTGAACAAATTTGAAGCTGCTCAAATGCCGTGCAAATTACTCGAGAATATTACCGTTGTGGATACACCGGGTATTTTATCGGGTGAAAAACAACGCATTGCACGTGGATACGATTTCGTTCATGTGGCCAAGTGGTTTGCCGAACGTTCGGATATGATTTTGTTGCTTTTTGATGCCCACAAATTGGATATTTCCGATGAATTTCAACGTGTCATTGAAGTTCTGAAAGGCCATGACGATAAAATTCGTTGTATTCTCAACAAAGCCGATCAAATTGATCAACAACGACTCATGCGAGTGTACGTTTTATATGAATATGGTGGTGACATGACGAAATGCCGGAAAGAACCATTGCGCAGGGGTTCTGAAGAGAACACAGTTCTCTACTGAAAACACACCGCAACGCCATTGGCCTACGCTTGCGTAGTCATGGCATCAGATCACCAACACCATCCCTCTCTGAGTATTGATTCCGTGAACCTCATTATTATTTGCTTGTAGGTATGGTGCCCTCATGTGGTCCATGGGAAAAGTGCTCAAGACTCCAGAAGTCATGCGTGTGTTTATTGGGTCGTTTTGGGATCAACCACTCATGCACACGGACAATGCACCATTGTTTGAAGCCGAAGAAAAAGACCTCATGACGGAATTACGGAATTTACCACAAAATGCTGCTGTTCGCAAGATCAATGAGTTTGTCAAGCGGGCACGACTCGCCAAAGTCCATGCTTATGTGATTGGGCATCTGAAAGACAAGATGCCGACGATGGTTGGCAAAGAGAAGAAACAACGAGAATTGATTGATAATATGGCCGAGGTCTTTCGTGAAGTTCAACGCAAGTATCACTTGCCACCTGGTGATTTTCCCAATATTGACGACTTTTCACGCAAGTGTGAGGATCGCAAATTTGCAAAATTCAGTAGTCTGAATACTCGTGCGATTCAAGAGATTGATGAATTGCTTTCCAAGGATATTCCCAAGCTCATGTCCCTCTTGCCCAAGCGAGAAGGGAGTAAACCAGATGCACTTGCATCGATACCCTTGGATGGGACCAATCCCTTTGCTGTGGTGCCTGAGTGGGAAGTCATGCCAGTCAAAGCCGAGTTTGATGCCATCTTCAAGACGCTGCGTGTTGATGCCACTGGTCGTGCTACAGGTGCTGTCTGCATGGCTCCGCTGCAGGCCACAGGCTGTCCCCAAGAGACGCTCAAGGCTGTGTGGGACCTCGCCGATGTCGACAAAGATGGCTGTTTGGACACCGACGAATTTGCTGTCGCGATGTATCTCTGTCAGAAGGTCAACGAAGGAGAAGATCTGCCTGAAGAACTCCCAGGAACGCTGATGCCACCGTCCAAGAGCACGAAAATCCGGTCGGGATCATTTGTCTCCTAAAATGTAGCCATCTCGGGAACAACGATGTGGTTTACATGTATTATCATAAATGAAGTATCTGATGCGAAGTCTTTGAGGTATTTTCATTGGTTAAAATGGTAGGCATCAGATAACTTCTGCCTGATGCAGAAAGAACATCACACAAAAGAGATCACCTTGACGATGGCGTCGTCGTCGCCGTCTGCGGCCATGTCCAACGCGCTGCAGAAGAAACTGTGGCATGGACGAATCCCTGTTGTGTTCTCTCTTCATCCCGCCGACGTTACGACGCTTCACGCGCCTCGACCGTTCTACGTAAGACTTCCGTATTTTGACGTCGCGATTTCATCGCCTTCGCTGAGTTTTCCTCTTTCTCTATCTTTACAGGCGATGCTTCCGCGCATGGGTTACCTCATCTCCCAGACGCGTAATGTCATCGAATACTTTCGTGATGCAGCTCCACCAATTGCTGGGCTCCCAGGGCAATCCATTTGGTTTGAACACAATGGTCAGCCCCTCAAATGGCACTTGCCGTGTGGCGTACTCTTTGATTTGAGTCAGTGGCATGATCACCAACATCGACAACGCCAAGCTCCGTTGCCTTGGCGTATCACAGTTCATTTCTCTGGATTTCCAGCAGACGAGGTCTGTAAATGACACAACAGAGGAGGGGACAAATGCTCACGATCGTGGTGATATACCAGGTTTTGTCGTGTGAAAATGAGCAAGTTGTCGAGTCTCACTTCATGCACTCACTCAAACAGTCCATGTTCCTGCGCACAGGCTCGACAAAACTTATTATGGATATGCCTGGAGCACAACAGACACAAATCTGGACCAGTGTTGTCGACAGTACGTCCCCCATGGTGTCGTATCTCCTGATAATTGTACTCATTCAGTCTGTACCTCTAGATGATCTTGGCTCCTTCTATACAGCTACTCGAGATCTACAGCTTGCAACACAGACCATTCGACACGTACCATTGCGTGTGTACGTGGAGAACGATCCCGTTGTGATTCAAATGCCCGTGAGTCCAACAGTCGAGACGTTGGGTCATGTCCTCGTGATGCTGTTACCGGATTTGTTCCCAATCCCATCGGCATCCACCAAGCATCAGGCCGTGACACACGGCATCCCCATCCCCATGGACGTTCCTCTCCTTGCCCTCTACGAAACGTTTGCGTATCCTGATGGGTTTCTCCATGTTGCCGTCGTCTCGATTCACAGCTAGATGAACGGTTCAATACCAAGTACAAGGTTTTGATTCATACTATTTGAGCAATTGAGCACCTTCGTATGTCGGTACCATGTACTTGATGTTCACAAATGCATCATGTCCGCCCTTGATTTCCAACAGTTCGAGTGTCTCGACAATCATTTCGCTCAAATCCTTGACACTGTGCTGCTGAAAGTCCATGGCATCACCAAGGTTCCGTCGTTTGGATTTGAACATGTTGAGAAGCGGTAACAGTTGGCGATAGTGTGGTACGAGAGCAAGTCCCACACCTTCAATACGTGCGAGTTTCTGAATCACAAGGAGAGCGTCACGCATGTGCTGTGGCTCTCGCATATCCAAAATCGAGCGTATGGCTAGCGCGACTTGGGGAAGACAATCGAGGACGCGTTCGGGAAACTGATGACCAAATTCCAAGAGCTGGAACGCACCTTCACGTGCCATAAAGTTGAAGGGAAAGGACGTTTCACGCATGCCCTGGAGAAACAACGGGAGCATCTTGGCATAGTCGAGAGTCTTGATATCCTGTGTCCACCGAAGTGTCTGGCCACCAGCTTTACTTTCGAGCATGATTGGTAGCTCACCGCGCTGGTAGGCTTGTGGAAACAGCGATTGTAGCGCCGCTCGTTTCTTGAATACACCAGCAACAGGTGGTAACGCCTCTTGCTTGGCCTGATAATCGTGCTTGACGTGATCAACATGCTTGAGAATCACGGATCGCGTCGGGGACGGCAAGTCCAATCCGTCCATGGCCTGTGAGCGCTTGACTTCAAACGATGGTGGTCGAGACGCATCCGATTCGGCCTGTACATGCTGGAGCTGTGGTAGTTTGTGTACCTTGCGCGCCTTCTTCTTGTGTGGCTGGTGGTCATGACTCGGGGGTGAATTGAGTTCATGCGGATGGCGAATCGATCCGATAGCGATGGCACTTGCATCATTTTGAAGACGTTGTTTCATTTTGACTTCCAACACGCCCACTACAAGTACACATTCAGTTAGACCGATCAACCAGAACGTCGTGAGTCTCGCATCCATACCATTGCGCTTGTTGCTCGGTGAGCTCGAGACGACCGTCGCATTCTCCCACGGCATTATCCGATTTCGTTGTGGTCACCAGTGTAGTTCGTCCTCGCTGATCAAACTTTTCAACGTGTGATGGGCGAAAGAGGTAGTCCTATCAACCTGGATAAACATAGCTCTCTAGACTGTCTTTTCGGGACTTGCTCGACGTGAGATCGCTGAACTCACCAACCCAATTTCTGGAATACGTGGAGTGATAAAGTTATTTTCGACACGGCGCGTATCGCTGGTGTGCAACGGTCCACGTCCAAACGCCGCAGCTTCCAGTACCACTCGCCTCTACCCCCCGTTTGCAAGTTGATCAGTGGTCACCATGCGAGTGTTTGTGACGGATTTGCACACGACGCTTGGCACAACGATCGCACGCTACTTGCAAGATGCCGATCACGAAGTACTTGGCACGGTACCGTCAAAATCCCATCTCTCGCAGGTGAGACGCAAAATTCAAGCTCATCCTTCCAGCGACCGTGAAGATGCCGTCAAAGATCCTGTTGCGGTTCATACCGACAAGGTATCCACCACTCAACTCCTACAAAAAGCTGATGTCGTGGTCGCTACGGGCCTTGCTGTAGACATCAAGGCAACGATGGAGTTACTCAAACAGTATGAAAAGGCGGCTGTGGCCGCCGGGGATGATGAAGAAGACACCAATGCCGGAGGCATCCGTCGATTTGTTGCGATCTCAAGTATTCTCACGTGGAGCAAAAACGCCGTGTACGCTAATGCCAAGGACCAACGTGGTCACAGCGAAGACGACTTCAAGACGCGAAAGCCAGCACGTCGGTATGCCGAGCTCAAGACTGCCGAGACCCAAATTCTTAGTGCCAACAAACCTGATGAATTCGAGACGTGTGTAGTTGCAGCTGGCCTGATTTATGGTGGCACACAGAGCAGCTTGACGCCTCTTTTTCGCAATGCGTGGATGTACCCGGATCGCGAACTGCTTGTACCTGCTCTACCTGGGAGTTCGGCAGCGAAACACGGCGAGAACTTGCTGCCAATGGTGAGCGTGTACGACTTGGCACTCCTTGCAAGTCGATTGGCGGTGACGGTGTCCATCCCAAAAAATTACATCATCGCGACGGACAAACCCAGTCAAAGCACGACATTGCGAGACGTGTGTGTCGGCTTGAGTGTGCTGCTGGGCAACGGTAAGATTCGGGACGAGCTCACCGAAGATGAAGTCGAAGCCCTGCTAGTGAGCGAGGACGATGCTGACGCCGAGGGCGGGAGCGGTGTCTTAGCTGCGCTACAGCTTCACTTGTGCTTTGATGGGGCAAGTGAGACTTCGGTCACGACCTCGCTAGTGCCGATTGAGGAGTACAAACACCTGTCGACTGGTTTGTTGAGCAACTTGGCATTCTACGTCGAAGACTTTATCACTTCGATGGATCTTCGTCCACTTAAAACGCTTGTACTGGGTCCGCCACGTGTGGGGAAGACAACACTGTGCGATCTACTCGCGAAGGACTATTACTTGCCACATATCACAGTTGAGAGCATCGCCGACGAGATTCTGGCATCGATTGGAGTGGGTGGTGACGGTCACCAGGAGAACGGCGACAGCACGTCGGCCGCTGCTGAAGCAAAGCCCGAGGTCGAAACACCGGGTGGAATTACTTCAGACGAAGATGATCCGGAACTACAGCAATTACGAGTGGAACTGCTAGCGTGGCGAGCCACAAGTGACGAGACCAAAACAGCGAGTGCAGACGAGTTGCCCGAGGCGACAATTGTTGCACTGCTGCGGTGGAAGCTTGCGACTGCCAAGTGTCGGAACCAGGGATTTGTGCTGGATGGCATGCCGGTCTCAGTGGAGCAAGCTAGCAAGATTTTCGAGATCGTTGGGCAACGCGAAAATGGTAATGTGGGTGAAGATGGTGGTGATGCCGACGCAGACGCGAAGGCTGAACCGCCGCTTGAGAATCCAGGTGACGACGCTGGTGGGGACGGAGAAGAAGATGCAGAACCCAAGTCGGGATCACTCTCAAAGTCGCGCTCGAAGGCGATTCTCGATAAACTCCGCCCCAAGAAGCAGATCCAGTTTCCAAACCGCGTAATTGTTCTTCAAGCACCGCAGGTATTGCTGGAGCAACGTGCTCAGACTCTGAGCGATGATCAGGCGATCGCGACGGGCAACACACAGAGTCAATTTGCTACGAGGTACGCACTCTTCATTGGAGAAGCCGAGGGCCTTGCAACCTTCTTTGAGCAGAAGTCGAGTGGCGCAATTGACGGTGTCGAAGTACTCGAGGTTCACTTGGATAGCGAGGCCAGTTACTCGGACAGCGACGTGTTCCTGATGCCTGTGAAGAAATACATGGAACAAGGCGGTGGCAAGCCACACAATTTCCACCCCACACGTGAAGAGATCAAACAAATGGAACGCGATTTTGCTAGGAAGAAACAGGATGAAGAAGACCGCGTGCGGCAACAAGAACTTGATCAGAAAGATCGCGATCAGGCAGTCCAGCACGCCCAGATGGAAGCCGAACGTGCACGCCTAGAAATCATTCAACGTGAGGAAGCTGAACTTTTGGAAGCACGTGCCAAGCCATTGCGGACGTACCTGATGGATACCGTTCTTCCAGCGCTGACAGAAGGAATGCTGGAAATTGTCAAGGTGCAGCCAGATGATCCGATTGATTACTTGGCTGAATTCCTGTTCAAGAAAGGTCGTGACCTCGAAACCAATGAATCGTAATCCAACCTGGCAAGTCTCAACAAGAAGCATCCAAACGTCGAGTTCGGATGACTTGTGTATTTTCCTTGTACCTTGCTGCATAAATAAACAATCATGCTTAGCGGAATCGACGTTGGCCTTGGGGATGCTGTCGCCGATGTGGATCTTTGCCATGGTGACCTCGGCGATCAGACTCACGAGGAGGCGGTGGTCTATCCTCATAACGTCCATGTTGATGGTAGTCTCGGTCGAATTCGCGGCCGCGACGATCCCTATCGTCGAACTGCATTCGCGGAGGTGGCGATCGTCCAAATCTCCCATCTCGCCCATGACCATGATGCTCACCACTGGTGCGACGATCGGGCTGGAATGATTGGTCTTCAGAACCACGACGGCCGTGCTGATAAGGAGGCATTTGTCTGTCGTCAGGCATGCGCGGTCGTGATCTAGACCGCGACGGAAGTCGGCGTTGCGGACGTGCGCTTTGCTCTGGAGCGCGATCAGTTTGGTGACCTGGGTCTTGGATGAAACTTTCTTCTCCATTCATCGAACCATCCTGCGTCGCGCCTGTGGCTTGACTCGAGTGAAGGGTGCCTTGAGAACCCAGTTCAACGTCGTTATGTAGTACCATGTCTTGACTCATCTGGACACTCTCGCCTGTTGACCCGTGCGCGTCGAGATTTTGTTGGCTTGACACTGGAGAAGTAGGTCGTCCAGCGCCATTCACAGGACGGCGCGGCGAACGTGACCGCGAGCGTGATGGTGGACGAAGTCCGTAATTATAGTTGCCGTTTTGGGCATCTATCGATTGTCGTCTGTTCCACCGCCCACGATTCCAAGTGCGGTCTCTCGATGACCACGGTCCCTCACTAGTGTGTCGTTGCGACGGGGTTCGGTCTCTTTCGAATTGTCGGCCTCGCTGCTCAGAAGGATGAAATCGACGCGAAGGTGAGCTTGAGCGAGAACGCGAGCGCCGTCTCTGTGGAGGTGAAGACATGGGCGGTGGTGACATACCAGGGGACATGCCAAAACGCATACCAGTGCTAACTGGTGGCTCGTTTGCTTTACTTTCACCTTTGATGATGAGCGGTTGTCCGTCGTCATCCTTGAATTGATCGCGCGCGATCATTGCATCTTCACGGTTCATGTAGTGAAGAAAAACAAATGACACTCGTCCATTCACGAGCTGTTGCCAATTCTTTGGATTGATATCGCAACGCGGAATACTCTGATTGACCTTGTATCGCTCGGCAATCTGGGCCGCATACTCCTCCTTGTCTCGCTGCGCATTGAATAGCAATCCCGTCGACTTCCGTTCATACCGAGCATTCCGCACCACCAGAGTCACTCTTTCTCGGAGTAACTGCGGCACAAACGTAGTACCATACATGCGCTCGAGATACCAATCTCGATCTTTTGCGTTGGTGAACTCGAGCGTTTCGTAACAGGGTAGTGGACTAGTTGGTGCAACCTTGTCGGATTTTTCTACCGTGTTGATCCCTTGCGCCTGATCTGGGGGAGCTGCCATCGTCACGCCGAAGAAGCTAGCCGGGTGATTACCTTTCTTGATCTCTTTTCTAGTTGGACATGCCATCCGCGTGGTCGATTCCACGTACATAGCTCCAGACTCGAGCAATACACCATACCGATCACTTGTACAGCCAAACGCGGACACTAACCTTGGGTGTGTAGCCTTTGAACCACGAAGTTTGGTAAACGAGGCGGCCTTCAAAATCGAATTGGACTTCTCGGCCAAGCGAAAAAAATCACGTTCTTGTTGTGAGAGCGGATGCATTCTTGATGGTACCGCATTCTTGGAGCGAGGCTTTGGTTTGTCAGCAACCGGAGCAAGGTTCATTTCGACACTCGACACTGGTGAAGGAGATGGAGCTGGTATAGACGTGTGGATTGAGGCAGGGTGACGAGGTGTAGCGACTTTCTTGGAGGGTGATCGAAGTGCAGCCCCCTGGCTAGGACGCTTCTTTGGGATGACGAAAGACATTGGATCTGGTACCTCAGTCTGACTTTCAGCAGTCGAAATGGCATCGACCTTGGCTTGTGCAGTCACCGAGATCTCTTGATCTGATACGGCTCCTTCTTCCTCCTCTTCCTCTTCTTCCTCTTCTTGCTCTTCTTCATGGCAGCTCGGTTTAGCATCCTTCGGAGATGAGTGGTGCTCGTCAGACTTGAGATCAGTACTGTTTGGTTCTATACCGTCTGCGACTTCTTTCTCGTTTGCCGGCTGTGCAGCATCAACATGTCCTTGCTCTTCTGTTGAAGGCTTTACTGTTTCATGATCTCCTGAGGCCGTCCGGACACTCCGCTTCGTTTCCTTCTCAGCAGATGACGACTCCAAAGCTTCACGAACGGGCTCACTTCCATCTCCTTCGAGCACCCTCTTCTTCTGACGCTTGACAACTTCTCGGCTTTCATGCTCCTTGATATAGTCATCGAGTGTTGTAGCCTCCGCACCCATGTTATTCATCCGTGCCTTTATTCGGTCGGGATCGCCCTTTAAACGATATTGCTTTCCCACTCTTCCATCTTCAGGCCTAGTCACGGTCGTTTTCATTTCACGATTCTTTCTCGTCTTTTGCATGTCATTATTGGTGACATCTCGTGCAACTTTGTCAGCTTTGACCTTCCCAACGAGCTTCTCACGTTTTACCACCTTCTTGGACCGTTCCAAATTTGACAGCGTATTTGTCATCACCAGAGTTGCTGTTTTCTCGCGTTCAAGCAGCGATGAAAGTGATAATGACTTGGAGCCATTCGAAGA
>JAADWU010000360.1:0-13424 GCA_023336255.1 Pythium graminicola
CTTGATGGCATAGTCAGAATGTTATACACTCCTCAAGTCGTTAGTGTTTAGACTTTTTGTTTTCATTCTTGATTGGGGCATGATGCCTTTGTCACACCAATGAAAGCTTGAATGAATCCATAAGTGGCACCCTGGCAGTGGGAGCTGTGAGCAACAAGGATCCCAGCCACCAGATCTTGATTGGAGAACACGAACAGCTTGGGTTCTCGTACAGTACGGTATCTGAGTTGGCTGGACTGGCTCGTAGGCACGAGAATCGGGCATGGCAAACTCTACCAACCCATGGGAATTGCCACGACGACATCAGTAACAGCATTTGGCATCTTTTACGAAGAATCAGAGAGACTGTGCTGCTTAGCAGATTGCTGACATGTACTGTAGTTTCCATCACATGGCACTGCCATGACTACCAACAATGACGTTAATTAATTGTTGTGCATGATCTGATAAGTTGCTCAGTGGATCCACTCTGGATCGTGGAGACACTGGATCTCCAGAAACCTCTTTATTGATTGACGCATGCCTCCACACGAAATGGAAATTTCTATGGATTTCAAACCTCATGGTGTACGGTTCACCAAAGAAAGATACTCTATTCTCAGACGCCGCGTCACTCAGGATCTTTCGTCGCATCGTACGTGAGGAGGGTGGATCCAACAACCACTCGACAAAACGGTGTTCGCACCTCTTCAAGATCCACAATCCACTATATTTATACAACGTTATCTCAAACTTCACAATCCTTCATTTTGCATCATTTCATGCTGTATCAAGTACGATTTTACTCAGCTTCCATAGTATCGGACCATGGGCGAAGTTGCGCCGCCCGTGGCGGGGATTCCTCGACTGCCATCGTTGGCATCGTGAAGGTTTAGTCGCATGCTCATTTCGTTTGCGAGGTCATTGGGTCGTGGGGACTGCACTGCATGGTTTACACCATTCACAATGACTCCAGCCCCACTCCCAGACGCTGCTCGTCGAACTGGTGCCATCCCGGCCACGACGGGTCGGTGGGTCCGTTTTGTTGCCCCATACGCCAGTAGGTTGGGTGTCGAGCTTGTGCGGCTGGCTGCTTTTGTTGCCGCCGCTGGAGGTAATGACAGGGAACCGTCGAATTCCGAGGTCTCATCTAGTGTTCCTGTAGGTGGCGGATAGTTTCGTAAGGTCATTGGCCTTTGCTGTTGGAGTGGGAGACGGCGTTGAGTGAGCTGGGGTACGGGTGGTGCGACCATGGGGCCACGTGGACCACTGCTGGCAGCAAATTGTTGGGCAACAATCGAAGGTTGTTCCAACATGGTCAAGGGTACAAACGATCCTCGTGAACTTGCATCGATACCATCATCAATATCAAACGAAAATGATTCACCTCCAATCTCACTCATAAACGATTGTGAGCCCATCTCGTAAGAGAAGCTCCCAGCAATTGAGTAGTCGTCTGAATCAAAGACACTATAAGCGTCCGAAAAGCTCTCGTTTGTGTCCCGAAAGCCGTCGTTTGTGTCCCGGAGACTTTCGTCGAGGTCATCATAATCGTGATGGTTCACTACACCACTAGTCTGCTCAAGACCGAGTTCTTCGTCCACATCTCCATCAATATCATCGCTGTCGGAATCATGAAAGTCACCAAAATCTTCGTCATCTTCATCCTCTTCTTCTGAATCTCCCGAGGCGTGCATGATCGGAATCCCCATTCCCGTGTATTGGTTTATATGAGTACGTTCCATTGGATTGGTCGTAGACACGGGACTTCCATCAAACGCGTTAATCACTTGGCTGCTGTCAAACGTGCTAGTGGTTGTTCGTCCGCTCATACTCATTTGACTGCTCGACAAGGTCTTGGTCATAATCCTCGACGCATAGAGTTTGTTTGCTGGCGATTGCGTCGGCTGAATAAATGAGCCATCGTGTAAATCCAGTAAATCGTCGTCAAGGATTTCTTCGTCCGAAAACTCGGCTTCTGGTTGAGATCGTGGGTTGGAGGATTTGGAATGGTACGAACTTGCTTGACTTGTCTGGCTTGGCTGGCGAGCAGCGTAATTGTCATGGTTGACACCACGATGCACATTGTACATAACATTTTCCTGACTCGGGACGCGATGAAACGACTGGTGCAAATTGTCATGACTTGGTGCGCGTGGCAGACTGTAGGTACTACTACTGCCTTGTCGTGGTGTGCGGTTGAAGCTGTTGGAGTTGTAACTGCTGCTTTCGTGACTTGGTGTGCTGGCCATACTGTTTTGACTGGAGATACGGTGAAGGCTATGGGCGCTACCACCACTGCCAATACGGGAAGCCTCCAAATTTACATGACGGCCCATGTCACTATGCTTTGTGGAATGCGCACGTTCGAGGGACGATCGGGAAAAACTCGATTCGGATCGTGCGTGGCGTACACAGTTTTGGCAAAAACGCAATTTGACTACACCCGTACTGGACATTTGCTTTTGTTCATCAAAGAACCACATTGCACGTGTGCAACGCTTGCACACCGTACGAGAACAACCGTGACATTGTCGCTTTGACCGTGTCATTTTAAACTTGTGGTAGCACACACCACACGCATTGGCTGACGCCAAACTTGGAGGGGCACGGGTGCTCGACGATTGACCCGATGTTGACGACGATAGACTTGCACTAGATTGACCCGACGAACGCGATGGATTGAGTCGTGTCATGCCCTGATGCATGAGGGCTCGTGCATCTCCAATGGTCTCCATATTGGTCACACCAGGGTACATGAATGAAATCGTCTTGGTGGCCACATAGGACGGCATACTCCCCGCATTTGAGTGGCTGGCCTTGACATACGCTTCGACATGGGAACCATTCTGCCGGTAAAAATGTAAATTCGAGATCTTGCCACGCACAAGAGGTGGAAGCTTGGACGAATCGACGGGCACATCTTCCATTGGCATCGTCCGCAAGAATCGAAAAAGCACACGTTCGCCTTTGACATCAAGCATTGTTCCTTCGTACGAAAAGAACACAAAATCACGAGAGGTCACAATCTTGGGTGCGGGGGAACGAAAGGCAATCCAACGGACCCCGACAAAATGCAAGGGATCATCGATTGTCCGTGTTTCATGTGTGTGAAGAATTCCTCCATCCAAAAAATTTTCTTCATACATGTGCGCAAACGCACAGCGTACTTCATACGATGATTCGGAATACACGCCATACGCAATATCATCCAGTGTCACATTGTCAAATGTGGAACGAATGAGAATATCCTTGTCACTGGTGTTGGGCACGGCCCGAATAAATGCTTTGAGATTGGGTTTGTCGGCAATCATATCGTACCCTTCACGAATTTTTTCTTTGAAAGCATTGTACCATGAATGTCGATTTGATAGCGCACGTGTAATTTCTTCATGTGCGACTTCTTTCCATTCCTCCAATTTCTGGTCGGTGATCGTTACGCGTGGCAATGCACTTTCATCAACCGGAAACTTGTCCAGCGCCATGGCAGTAGTGTCTCGTCACCGAGTGATTTTCAATTGTGTGGTTGCAAGAGAGAGAGAAGCGATGCAGTTTCGTTTGAGCGATCGAGAAGAACTGAACGCTTGTCAGTTCCAATGCGACGACGCACTAGGACTGGAATGTCAACTGAGCCGATTGATTCACAGTACGGAGCCCGTCAGGTTGCCCACGTCGCGTCCACGAGAAGTCTTAGCGCGAGGTGAGACCTTGTAGTCTCTTCAAAAAGTATGGGGACACAATGCCACACCGTCAATGGGGCCACCGTCCGGTCTCCTCCTCCATGCAGCAGCGAAGAGAGAGTGAGGAGCCGTCGGGACGAGTGCATAGAGAAGAGCCGTTTCTTCATAGTTTCAAATATCCTTGTTTAGGAAGGTGACTGACCAAATCACCTGGATAAGACACTAGCTAACCCCCACCCCTAGAAGGTGTTGGTAACACGATCTTGACTGACGAATGTAGTAGAATTTTGTATGCGATCAGATGTTTCAGCTTCCAGCTGGGCTGAAAAACTCATTTTAGCTGTAGTACGATTGCCGTACATTGTGGGCTAGACCACCCACACTGTGGTGAAACGATCAAAGTGTTGGATCTCGCAGGTGGCGAAAGGCCTGTTCTCGGTGAGCACAGTAATGTCCCCACACGTTCAGTGCAAATGCTTGTTAGTCTCGAAGAAATTGATGAAACGATTTTCTCAATTCTCCTCACTATCCACAGTTAACCCTTGCGTCTGTCCACCCCCTCGACCGTTTCTTCGGTAACACCTTTCGTAAAACAATTTTCTTTCTCATTTTTCTATTTTCACCAAATTCCTGATTTGAAGAAATCACGTTTAGCTGGTGCCAGCCAAACCCATAGCTTCTTGGTGTTGTGCGTTTGCACTTTGATCTGTCGTTCTCGACCACATCCGACGCACGCACGAATGACCAAGGTGTGTGGCTGTATGTGTAATCGTGGCACAGACCGTGTGGCTGCAAAATTGACGGACAAAAATCTCATGGCTGTCGAATATCCTTCGATGTCACAGCGGCTATGTAATGCAAGTCACACTGCTTCCAGTGGTGGCGTTACCGTGAGGAGACAATATTTGCATAGTGTCGCAGACATTGTCCACCACAGATACTAGAACCCACAACACGATGCGTAGATGTTGTCGTTTCGTGATGTACGCCCATCAAAGCATTAGGATGCAAACGTCACGCAAATCCATCAAACGTTATGCAAATCCTTCATTTGTCCTGCTCTTGGTACTTGAACTGGGCACTAGAACACCTCAAAGCCAGTCCACAACACTTGAACACCATTCACTGCCATGACCACACGTCAAAGCGAATCATGGCCACGAAGTAATCTGAGAAATTGCCACGGTTCTAACGTTCAAATCATGGTGTTCTTTTTTTTGACAGTTGGAATGAAAAGAAAGAAGGTTCGATTTTTCAAGACATGGGTTCACTACAGTTTCAACTTGCTAGTTCTACGACAATTCTTCAAAGCGGTTCTCCGTGTCGTCGTGCTGACTTGTTGGCGAGACGGGCGTAGAATATCCACGTGGCGCTGGCTGGGCCATTGGGACGGGTGCATGCTGCCGTCGCGTCTGCAACTTGACACGTTCTTGTTGAATGACCATGAGTAGCTCTTCTTGTTGTCGAATCGATTCGTTCATTTGCTCAAACATTCGAGCTGCAGGATTAGGTGGTGTGTGGCGAACGGCTCCACTTGAGGACGATGCGTAGCTGGATGAAGCTGGCGAGCCGGCAGTTATGCCATTGTACAAACCGTGTGATGGCATGGACGGTGTGGAGCTCCCCACATCACTACCCGAGTCAGACGGTGTCAAGCCAACTTCACGACCGATCGTAGCACGCAGACCATCACGGTGTTGCTGCCTAGAGGACGAATCATACGCAGGTGACATTGTCGCAGTGTGGGATGATGACACAGAATCAGCCTTGAGCTGTGTAATGCTAGTTTTGGTCAGTGTGGCCGAAAGACCCTCCAGTTGACGCTGCGATCGTGCATGTTTGATACAGTTGAGACAAAAGATCTCATTCAAGATCGTTGGGACAGCTTGGAAGAGTGCGTCATCGTTAAAGAATGAGAACCTTGTGATGCAATGCTTGCACATGGACTGACCGCACGAACGACATCCGTGGCGTGACCGAACGAGACCAAATTTCTTTTGACACACCACACAGGCCTTGTTCTCCGACGCACTCTTGGGGGTTGACAGGTGCTTGATCATGCCAGCTGATGCAATGGCCCGGGCTTCTGCAAGTCCTACAAAGTTTTTAATCGCATCAAACGTCTCGGTGACGACACGTGTAGGTACCCACGACGGGGCGTCTGGTTGGGGCTGATACGTGGCAATTCCATGAAGGAGCACACCACCACCTTCCATCCGAAAGAAAAGGAGCTGGTGATGTACACCACGTGAACAGCCTTTCTCCGGTTCCGATAGTTCCCCACTATGCAATGGAAACGATCGCTGGTATACCACAAGTACTTTGCGATTCGAAATATCATGGGTCGTCCCAGAAAATTCAAAATACACATAATCACGATGGGAAATGATGGCTGGTGCTGGGGAAGAAAAGGCAAGCCATTTGAGTCCAACATAATGAAATGGATCAGCGGCATGTGGACCTTCAAATGTTCGCAAGACCGCACCGTCCAGTAAGGCGTCACCATAGAGCTGTGCATACACGGCGCGTTGTTCCGTCGTGGTCGTCGCGACATACCCCGTCGCCAAATCGTCCAAGTTAAACTGGAGGTGAGCAAGACCAAGTAGATCACGAGTTTCGGTGTTGTCGGCTGCTGTCTTGACATAACCTCGAATGGCATCTTGTTCATACACGGGACGATATGCTTGCTTGAGGTCATTTGGACGATAGTACCATGACCGAGGATTGGAGAGCACGGCGTCAATGTCCTTCAACGCCATGGCTTTCCATTCGTCAAACCGATTGTCATTGACACGCGCACGAGCGAGAAAGCGGTCTTCGAGTGGGAACCGCAACTCGCCTTGCGACGAGCTCATGCTGGATATGGTGGAGCGTGGACGCCAAATTTTTCTTCGGGGTGGAGGCACAAAGGTACCTCGTGGACTCCAAGTCGCTTTTTACTGTGTTGTTGTGATCCAAATACCCAACTGGATACTGACCACTGGATAGTTGCAAACTGCGAGGCGTTGGGTACGTGCCAATCGATCAATTGATAGTCTAGAAGATGGTAGAGAGCTTGGGTGGACTGAAAAAAGCTTCCGTTGTACTGGCCACGACGCGTGGAAAGAAAAAGCTTTGGAAGAAACGGTGCTGAGCCGAGTCACAAGTGATGTTGGAAGTGAGACCGTACGTGGCGTTCGCTCGAATGAATGGCGGCTTCGTGACTAGCACTTCTTCTATGAAGCGGACGGAAGAAAACCGACTCGGTGCCTCACTGTGAACGCAGCTGAGTGGGTAAAACAGCTTGAACACGTCCAGCAGTTTAGTACAACGGTCACCATCCTGTTCAGTACATAAATCTCTTGAGCACCTAAGATCTATTACCATCGTGGACCAGGAAAGGTCACCTGCACATAATCGTCTCAGATCCGACGTCTGAGTCCTCTCCATTGTGGACTGTGGGGGACGGAGAAGGGGATCTGATGGGGTCAGATTAACACGCTCGAAACAACACGAGGGTTTCGTGCCGATTGGAGCCAGTGAAGGTACTGACGACTGTTTGTGAGACTTCCCGGTGGTTTTCCTCATCAATTCACCATGGCCATCCTCATATATCCATCCATCATGGATGACGGTATGTGGCTGGCCTGACCCAGACCAAATGGTGATCTTTTGGAGCCCAATATCTGGGTTCAATGCCATCCATTATTGAAGGGGTTTGGCTTCGATGTTGAAGATCCTACCTATCCGTTCGACCCAATAACGGATCAATGGCTTGCCGTATTGACGACATGATGGCTGGCAATACTATCTCTTGCTTTCGGGAGATCTGACGTACGTCAGGGATAACTGACTGACCACTTTCTCTGTGTCACACACGGTTGCGACTTGCATTGATGTCGCCGTCTGGGCATTGCTCAACTCATTCGTCTCGATGTGTCCAGCAGGCGTTCAGTTGGGCGACCAGCTGAACGGCTGCTGGACACTTCAGTGAACCCTCGATTACTTTATCGTTACTGATTTCTCTCGATCGCCAGGATTTTTTAATCATGCAATCAGTACTCAACTTGGACCGAACTTGCAGGCCATGGTCGAGCAAGTTGTTTGCTCCAAGTACGACAGAAGCACCACCTCGTAGAATAGATCGTAGCAATCAGTGAGTTCCAACAAAGCTTCTCCAGAGCATGTCATGGTTTCTTCTGTGTAGCTATATGGATCAACTGTACAAACGACCAGTATCAACTCCGCTCCGAATGCCTATGTGCGTAACAATGATACTCAGCTGACTGTTCCCCTTTCGTCCGTGTTAACGACACTGGAAGCGGTTGGAAACTTGACTCAGGCGAGTCCAAACCAATTGCACAATCTTGTTGGAGAGTCTTGAGGCGTTTGATCACCCTTACGAGTTTAATCGGCTTGACTGGTAGTGGTTGTGTCGCACTTGCCAACGCCAACTGCCTGACATACAGCAATGCTGCTCCGCATTCCTGTAGTATTGCTTCGAGACAAGTGTGGATGGCATCTTGCTTTGCACGTATACTGTCTTCTTCTTCCTTGACTTTGTCCAGTCGCCTTTGAGACTTCTTCTCTTGCTTCTTTAGTAACTTTTCCCGGAGCAACAACATCTTCAGCACTTTCAAACTCACACTGTGTACTTCTTCAACGTCGTGGCCCATGTGCTTCTTTTCAAGGTCCCATTTTTGCTGTTCGTATAGAAACTGATGGTGATCACAGTGAATCTGCTCCTTGACGTCCTTCAGTTCTTCTTCTAGGTGTTCGATCCGTTGTTGGTAAATGTGCAGTTCACTTGAGGCAGTACTTGTGGCCAAAGAAGCGCTACTATCCGCGCGGAGAAACCTTGAATTCCGGAAGTTGAGACTGAGTGCAGGAACCGCGGGAGTGGGAGAAACGTGCGATTTCGAGCAATTTACATCCTCCCGTAGCATACAGAGTCGCTCTTCTGCTTGAAGCGTTGCCTGCGATTGCTCTTCAAAGAGCATTTCCCACTGAAGCTCGCGGAGTTCAGATTGCTTGAGTTGTGCGAGAAGATCCAGTTCATAGCGCTTTTGCGTGTCAGAACTCATATCTGTGGTGTTTTGCGCCGTCTCAGTATGACGGAGCAACTGCATTCGCCAATCTTCAATTTCCATTTCCATCCGATTGATTGTGAGCTGATGGCTGTCCAACATTGCGCTGTGTTTGTCGTTCTCTTCTTTGTTGGCTTGCTCGAGTGCCTCAACCTTGCCTGTCGGCAACACATAAAGTTAGATTTTGTCCATATAGGAAGCATCCACTATCTCAAGCGAGTACCTAGGAGATTAGCACATTCTTTTATCGTCAGAGACAACTTGTTTTCGGCAACCTCTGGAAATCACAACGAGTTAATCAGACATCAAGTGCGTTTCATGGACAAGGGAAGATGATGTACCTTGTTGGCGCCGGTATTCGATTTCCCTGGTGTGAAGTAGGGTCTCCATCTCTTCTTGAAATTGAGCTATTCTCTCTTCAGCGGAACATTTGATTTCGTCCATGCCATCCTTCCATTTGTCGAGCACTGTGGTCCACTCCCCGCCGAGTTGCTCCATCATCAATAGGTCAACTGTCTTGTGTTCGTCGACACAATTCGGTATGTTGCGGTTGACGACATGCTCTACAAACTCGTGAATGCGACAAATTACCTGCTTGAGTTGCTCCTGAATGGCTCGATTGTTTTTGGCTTGGGCTTCAACTTGTTGCTGCAGCGCTTCCAATGCTATCCTGGCTTCGTGTTCCATCCGTTCATCTTCAAAAACCCGTTTTGCCGTCGACACTACAGCACAATTACCACTCTGTTCTTTAAGCATATTCCCACCACGTTCATCTTCTCCCGCAAGTTGTTGGGGCCATTGAAAATCGTCCACGTGTTGTTTTCGTGGGGGTTGAAGCGGTGTAGCCAACAGTTCCTTGAGTGACATGCGACGTCCTGACGAGCCCATGGAGTCTGCCATGAACCGACGAAGTTTCATATCTGGAGTCAATTTCTCCACTTTGATTGGATCGTTCGATACAAAGGATTGGTTGGCGTGTAGTGCGTGATTCTCGTGGTTGTTGGCATTCTCGTCGTCCTCCTCATCGGATACATCCGACAAAAGCGAGAGACTCGTGGCGTGGGAAGACGTGTTATAGACTGAACGACGTTGTCGTGCACTGGCAATCGCTTCTTGGAGTTGATCGGATGCGCGTTGCAGTTGGAGTGACGTTAATGTCTCTCGACGTCGAGGTAGTTGCGCCTCCATGTTTCCGCTGGAACTTTGGCGGGCAAAATGGGACGAGAGGAGAAACCGCCTTCTATTGAGAGTACTTTGTAATCGATATGATTGGCAGAAAGAATATGTAATCTGTTTGGATTGGCTGAAAAAGTGGAATGGTTATATTTCGAAACATACACTGTATCTTCATCCAATGGGGAAAGGTCGCGACAAGATGGATAGGGTTCACTGCAAACCGAATATTTGAGAAACATAGTGTGCAAAATTTACAGAATGCACTTTATGCCGTTTATCAAAAGACGGTATATTCAACCCCTGATTTGGGACCCTTGAGGTTCAGTCAAGAAACGACAACAACGCGAGCAAACGCGTCCTCTCACAATGGAATCTGAGCTACTTGAACGTGTTGACCGATGGGCGCGTGAGTCCCCGACCAAGGTACGTCTCTCTTCATCTTGTATGACCGTTTCTTGGCGTTTAGAACGTGGTTTTCGCGTCTAAAATGACCCAGAAACAACGTCATTATCGATATTCATAACATGACTTTGTTCTGTAGACAATGCTGACGTTTGTCGACGATCGTGGCGGAGTCGTAGCTTCGCTCACATGTGGTGATCTGCATCGTAAGGTGCAAAACCTTGCAGCGCTGCTACTAGCGACACCGGCTCAGCATGCCAAAGGGTACGCTGGATGGAACGAAATGGCAATGACGTGGCGGTTCTTCATGGTTCTTGTGTCGTAGACTTGGCTTGAAGGCAGGGGATCGCGTATTGCTCGTGTATCCACCAGGTCTTGACTTTATTGTCTCGTTTCTCGCGTGTCTTCGAGCCGGGATTGTCGCTGTGCCTGTATATCCACCTGGTATGTCGCATCAACTCTCTCGATGAGCCGCATCCAGTTGACTAACGTTACTGATTTCCTTTGGACGTGTAGACCCACGAAAAATGAAGAAAGATATCAGTATGTTTGTTGCGGTGGCCAAGAATTGTGGTGCCCAGGTCGCATTGACAGGCTCGACGTACTACCATGTCAAGAAAATCAGTGGAATCAAACAGAAACTCACGTTTTCGGAACAGTTGCCGTGGCCGGAATACCTCAAATGGATCGTGACAGACGATCTTGTCGAGACCAAAGGCCTTGCCGACTCAAAGCTGTGGCTCCAACCAAATGATGCGCCTCATGTGAGCGACGTTGCGTTCTTGCAGTACACTTCTGGCTCGACTTCATCCCCCAAGGGCGTGATGCTCACGCATGGCAACCTCAATCACAACTTGCGCACAATTAGCTCGGCGCTCCAGGCGAGCCGAGAGACTGTCGTTGCGTCTTGGCTACCGCAGTATCACGATATGGGTCTTATTGGCGCATACCTTGGCACGATTTTCAATGGCGGAACGGGTGTTTATATGTCGCCGTTCAGTTTCATTAAGGACCCGATGTTGTGGATTCGAACGATTGCCAAGTATCGTGCGACTCATTTACAAGCGCCGAATTTTGCATACTCTTTGTGTGCACGCAAAGCCGACAGACTACAAAGCGATGGCGGAGGAAGTGTGGATTTATCGTGTATTCGCCACATGATCAACGGTGCTGAGCCCATCCAAGGCGAAGTCATGGACGCATTTTACAAGGCGTTCATGCCGTACGGACTTCCTGCTGATGTTGTGAAGCCCACGTATGGTCTTGCCGAGCACACCGTCTACGTGTGTGGCAGCGGACAGCAGCGGATCTGGGTCGACAAGGAAACTCTGGAGCACGACCAAATCTTCAAACCGATTCCATCCAAGGATGTGAGTGGAACTCAAGCTAAGGAAATGATTGGATGCGGTGTACCAATGAACAAAGACCATGGCATTGACCTCCGAATTGTCGACTCGGAGACACTGACCGAGAAACCGCAGGGCCATGTTGGCGAGATCTGGATTTCAAGTGCGTCAAAAGCGGTTGGATATTTTGGCGCTGAGCTCAAAGAACTTACCCAACAAGCGTTTCATGCAAAAATTGAACGCGAGTCGGAAGACGGCGACGTGGCACACGTGGAATACCTTCGGACAGGTGACGTCGGTGTGCTATACCAGAACGAGTTATTCATCTGTGGTCGTATGAAGGATCTCGTGATTATCCGTGGACGCAACCACTACCCACAAGACATTGAAGCGACAGCTGAAGCCCACGAGGAACTTCGACCTGGTTGTAGTGCTGCATTCTCTTTCAACGATGGGAGCGGAGATGGTGACTCCGAGAAGCTTGCACTAGTGGCCGAGTTGCGCGACCCCGAAATCAAGCACAAGGCGAGTCTTTGCGGCAAGATCCGCAGTGCAATCGCTCGAGAACACGGCGTGAAGGTGACATTGATTGTGTTGGTCAAACCACGGACGATTCCGAAAACAACAAGTGGCAAGATTTCTCGTTCGCGCGCAAAGAAGGCCCTAGAAGAGAAGCAGCTTGATGTGCTCTACCGCAACGAGGACATCATTGGTGATGCACCGACCGGAGACGAGGACGATGGTACTGGTATCGACGATATGGAGATGGATCGATCAGTTCAGACGTCTGCACCGACGATTCCAGTCTCTCCGTCAGGTGCCAATGCCAAAATGATTGTGACAGATGAACCCCCAGAGCGTGTGTACGAGTTTTTGCTGACCGAGGTGGCACAGCTGCTTGACGTCGACAAGAAGGTGATCAATCCGAACACGCCGCTGCAAGAACTAGGTATGGATTCGATGGCGCTCACACAACTCCAAGGCATCATCACACAAAAGTACAATATTCATGTCCAAGATGAACTGCTCTACCACGAACACACAACACTTGGAATGCTCCAGTCGACATTGTGCGGCGACAAGAGTCTCACACCAGGCTCACCAACGGATCCCAATATGCGGCTTGTGGGTGGTGTTGCTACTGCTGGTTCTGGAGGCTCGCGAAAAAAGGAACAAAAACTCGTCTGCGGCTGTATTGCTTGCTGAACACATCGTATGAATACGATAACATGGCTAACATTGTGTATGCAATTCTGTTTTCACTGCGTTCAACGATGCTTGCGCTCATGCTCTGGTCAGATCTCAATTGTCCCGGTATCTCAATCCAACTGGACAGGTAAACATGTTCAAAGGCATCACTGAGATGTATTAATGACGCACCAATTGTAGGCTGTTCACGCCTCGCATGGCGAATGCATCGCGTCATACAGGGAAGTTCCATACAATCAACGTTCATAAACTACGCGCGACTGTCGATGATGTTTGGCCACAAAATTGCCGCTTGGACTGGCAAAGTTGAGCACCAAGAGATCAATCTGAAAACGTCGACATGCGTCACGTGGAACCTTCAGCTCAATGTTGGCGAGTAGTGAGTGGAGTGACGAAGGACCGAACGTGAGCACAGATGTCAAGATGATGCAAAAGAAGCAATTCCCATGGCCTTTCTTCACGACTTCATAGTCAATATTCCTAACTGGGCTACTCATCGTTATGCAATCGCTGGGTGTTGGATCGCGACATCTTTCTCAGCTGAACCATACAGCACGGATAACGGA
>JAADWU010000361.1:0-13417 GCA_023336255.1 Pythium graminicola
AAGCGACGACTTTCCTAGACTTCCGCCATGGATGGATGACCGTATTTGGTGGACTGGACTTGTGGGAGTCGAAGCAAAATGCGGAATGAAAATCGAAAGCGATATACACCTTCTCGAAAGCCACCACCTGGCTCAGGCGCCATGACCACCCGTGATCAGTGAGAATGGCGTTTGCCCTTGTCCCAAGGGAGAGACAGGTTTTGAATCTTGATTGTCTGAAGACGAGAGGGTGCCGGATCAAGATTCTAATCAAGATTCAATGGATACAAAACTCCTCAATACGATACCCTTCTTTAAATGGTTCGTGGAGTAACATCAATTGTAGGAGAAATGCATCTTAGTTCTTCTTTATGTCATTGTAGTAAAACCTTTAAAACTAAATAAGTTCGCCGAAAATGCCTACTAGTGTAATCAACACTGACTTCAAAATGATACGTAGATTTCGAACACCAGCGGTTTAACACCACCGACTGGTACAGTACAACGTCAACACTGTTATCGATTCGAATGACCCTCCATGTCATCTTGATGGTCCACACAGTGCACGATACACTGCGTATTATTCTTGTCCGACTCCACAACACAATCCCCAGCAGATCCAACGGTCTTGTTGGCATCAGTGTCGAGGTGCTGAATGATCCCAATGGATCAGCCAACATTTCCGTCCCGGACAATCCTGACTGAAGTGCCACGTAAGATAGAGACTCTGTCAGAGTCGTCTCTGACCAGTGATCTGGTAGGAGGAGGGTATGTGACTCACATTGTGAGTGGCTGATCGGATGTATCAAATTCTACAACAAATATCGTGCTATGGAGGAAATACGTTATAGAGATTTCCAAGAGTTATAATAAAATCAAAACACGATTTTTATGAGCTGCAAATATAGTATGCACATCCGTTTATAGAGGTTATACGTGGTCATCCCATGTCCCGCCTCTTTCAATGTCGCTTCAGCTGATCGAATCTGCATCCAAGATTCAAAACACAACCTACACTTTTTTGAGAAGATGAAACGCATTTGTTGATATTGATGTGGACCACCTTCACTGCTGAGACTTCACACGTCACACATATTGAGGCATAGAAGTTATTATCCAGCAAGCATGACATGAACGCAATAAATGTACTTCTAGTAGCTTTAGGGTCCTAAAGTATTTGGGTTAATAAGAGCACTCAACATGACGGGCGTGGCACACAGCCAGCCATGGGAGGAAATCTTGACCGAGGAGGTCTGGAAGTTAGGCAACCAGGGCGTGCCTGGGGTGGAGGACTTGCGAACTGGTTTTCTTGTCCATTGCGTGGTTGGCTAGAGCTTCTGCCATGGTATTGTGTCCACCAGGTGGTGAGTCAACCGTCGGACGTCCAATGTGTCCGCTAGACGTCTGTCTGGCTTCAAAGTAGAGGGGGTTCTTCGGAGGGCGGATAGCACGAAGCTGGTTCAAGATGAGGGCACTGTCGCCAACCACCTCCAGACCATGCCATTGGTGCTGGTGGGCCGCCCACAAGCCAGTGAGCAAACCTTGATATTCCGCCAGGTTGTTGTTGGTGGAGGGATGGACGTGGCTCATGGAAGCACTCCAAACGATCTCCGCCGTGCCTGTCCACTGACGGATTGCTGCAGTGCATTTACAAAGCGTACAAATGTGTGGGCTACGAACGCTCAGGGTCACGATATGTAGTGACTTTGTGGCACTGTAGATCTTGTTGTCTTTGGTTGTAGCCGCAACAGAGACTGCGTTGCCACGCGAGTCCCTGGATTGTCACTGCGTATGAACTCCAGCCGTGCAACAGGACCAGCGAACTAGATGTTGGACGGCCCTAAAAGTCACGAAAGCTCATACGTATTCCCATCTGCGTAGTGACGTACTCAAGCCAGCGTACTGTACTTTTCTCACTCCTCGGGATTGCTTGCCAAGTCGCTCGAGCAAGGGTCCCTTGCTCAGCGAAACGCTACACGAGCGACTTGGCAAAGGCCCTGCTCAAGGCGGGAAATGTTCAGTGATGCCCAGCATGATATCGTAATCGCAAATCGTTGGCCCACAATGCTGCTAAAGCGACCAGTGAAACGACGTGTGCCCATCAACATCGCTGGTGCATCATGGTTTACGACGCAACTGTGTGGGAATCCTGGAAGGTCGCGACGTAATCCGTCACCATGCGAAATCCAGAAGGGTGGACGTGACATCCTTATCGGCATGCAGCAGATCCAAAGGAGCCACGTCAGTGGGCCGTCGTGATGCTGCGGACGTAGCGTCTGCTACTCCCGCTCTCGCATGTCACACTACATTATTGTATAGTGTACACTGTACAACCATAGTCTTTTATGTTCCAGTTTGTTTGTTGTCCAACTTCAACTGGAGCCATCCCACAGCATGTCAAGCCTCGGCGAAAGAAAAAAGAGAATCACATTCGCGCCAGATCAGATCACTGTCAAGAGTCTCTTGGTTCTACGCATGTCGCACAATGGCCATTCCACTCCGAATGTCTGACATTCTATTCCAGACCATAACTATTGTGGCATCATCAATCGTGTCGAGTCTACAAAATAGTCGCAATCAACACTATTACCATACCATCCATTAGACGGAGCGATGAGAGGATATCATAGTGTACACATTGCGCATGATGATCATATCAATCCATTACGCGTCGCAGCTGCGTTTACGCACGTGGTGGATTGAAAAAAAGACCTAGAAAAATGTAGAAAATGCGTGCGTAGCATTTTACTCCACGATGCAACATTTCTTCGTGCATTCTGATCTACGTCGGAACATTTCTTTAAACTGTGAAGCTTCGGAACCCCATTTGCGGCTGCGTCCTCCTTACAGTATTCACATTTGAATGGTTCTGCGCGTCTTATGGTACTGGCGCCAGTCTGAAAGATCGGATGATCGGGCACACGTCACTCCATCACACCTAAACCGCATGGTGAATTTTAACGCATTCCACCTAATCGACATGTCACGGTTTCCAGCGAAACTGTTCCTTAATCAGTCAGTATACAAATTCCAAGGTATTCAAAGCAGGTGGAATTTCCGGATTGAGAGATGGGAGCATTGCGACATGAAGAGCATCCCTACCCCTTAATTGATGCAAACCGCTTCAACGAGAGAATGATGGTCTATCGATTTCCCTCCAACCTAGAATTTCTATCGGTCCCAAGCCATTTTCCTTTTTGCCTGCAACCTGGCAAGACCTCCCCTCTCTCTTTTCAAGACCCCCCTCTATGCTGTCACCATGAGTCGCCCGCCACGTCCGTACGATCTCCCACTCGATACTGACGAGCGAATCCGTCATCATGCATCGTTTCAAGCATTTGTTTCCCCTCGCGCAGCTCCACCTACGAGCAACCACTCGTTTACGTCCACGACGCAATTCGTCGAAAGCCTCCAAGCCGCTGCGACCGTTGAAGACCCCTATGGGTCGGATAACGGCTCGGATCATCGTGCACGATTCCTCAGTGATTCGGAACGATTGTTGGCCGAACATCCACAAGAAACCAAAGTATCGTTTGCAAGTCTGCAAGCCAATGATCAAAAGCTCTGGGAACTCCAACCGATTGAAGTCGTGTCCAAAGAATTGTCGACCAGTATGGAGCTCGGACTCTCTGCAACGCAAAGCGAAAGTCGTCTGACTGAGTATGGATTGAATGCCCTGGATGAAGACCCACGTGCGCCATTGTACATTGTGTTCTTGCTCCAGTTGTACAACATGATCATGGCATTGCTCATGATTGCGGCTGTTGCATCGTACCTACTGGAAAAGTATGTCGAAGGTACTGCGGTGGTGATTATTATTCTCGTGAACGCTGGGATCACGACTTGGCAAGAATACTCGGCGGGCAATGCTCTCGATGCCCTCGCCCAGATGGCTTCACCACAATGTGTCGTTCTCCGAGATGGTGAGCAACAAGTCATTGACAGTAAGTTGCTTGTGCCCGGAGATATTGTCGTCCTCACAACGGGTGATGTCGTTCCTGCCGACATTCGTCTGTTCACTAGTGCTGATCTTAAGGTCAACGAAATGCTGCTCACGGGTGAGTCGGAAGATGTTGCCAAGAAGTACAACGCCAATATCGGCAGTTCTAAGAAACTCACTGCCGACAACATGGTGTTCTCGTCGACGACGATCACGGCTGGTAATGCACGTGGAATTGTCGTCGAAACCGGTATGAAGACACGAGTCGGCTCAATCGCTGCACTGCTCAAATCCAACAACTCGGGTGATCAATCCACGAAGCCGTCCAAGAATCCTTTCAAGAAACTCGAGAAATACCGTCCCAAGCTCACGCCGCTTCAACTGGGCTTGCATCGACTGGCGTTCTTCATTGGAGCCCTCGCCTTGCTCGTCAGTGTGATTGTGTTCGTCGTTGGTATTGCACGTGGTACGAAGAACCCAAAGTCTCCAGATCGACCAATTTGGTTGTCGATGATCATGATTGCCGTGTCAATTGCCGTGAGTGCTGTGCCAGAAGGTCTTCCGATGGTTGTGACCATTTGTCTCTCGGTCGGTACAGTCGCCATGGTGAAGAAGAATGTCCTGGTCCGCAAACTCGCTGCCGTGGAGACACTTGGTGCCGCTTCGGTTATCTGTACCGACAAGACGGGTACACTCACGGAGGGCAAGATGACAGCTATCAAGATGTGGGGCGACTTCAAGACGTACGACATCACTGGCAAGGGTTTCAACCCGGAAGGTGGAATTTTCTACAATGGTGTCAACCAGGCTACCCCAGGGTCTTCAAACGTCCAAGTTCGTGCAACGTTGTTGTCCTGTGTCCTATGTAGCAACACACATCTGAAACAACAGGACGTCGACGGCGTCATGACGTGGGTGCCGTTCGGTAACTCGTCCGAGGCTCCACTGGTCGTCGCAGCTGCCAAGGCCGAGATCTGGGAAGACTGTGTGTCACAAGAGTACGAACGCGTGGCTGAAGTACCATTCAGTTCGTCCCGCAAGATGATGGTGACCTTGAACAAGCTGCCAGCTGCCGGTAGCTTTGACACACTTGCTCTCGGCGAGAAGATTCACTATGTCGCGAACGTCAAGGGAGCACCAAATTACATCCTCAACAACTGCACTCGGTTTTGTCAAACTGACGGAACCTTTGTCAGCTTGACGGACGAGCATCGTAAGCAAATCATGGACACAGTTGACAATTTGTCGTCTCAAGCGCTCCGTGTGCTTGCCGTTGCCATCCAGCCACTGACGGATCTTCCGTACGCTGCTGATTGTGACGACATGGATGAGAAGTTTGCTGCACTATCACAGCCACTGGTGCTCATGGGTCTCATGGCATCAATTGATCCCGAGCGTGACGGTGTAAAGAATGCAATTTTGACGGCACGTCGTGCGTCAATTCGCACTGTTATGATCACTGGTGACTACTTGAAAACGGCGGTTGCGATCGCCAAGAATATTGATCTTCTTGAAGTTGGTGCGAATGAAGAAGAGGAAGCCATCGACTGCACGTCACTTCGTCCGTTGGGTGATATGTACCTTCCCGATCACGAGATCGATGAAATCACGTCACGCACGAATGTGTTTGCGCGTGCCAAGCCGGAAGATAAGATTGAGATTGTGAAGTCGCTCCAACGACAAGGTCTGGTGGCCGCCATGACGGGTGATGGCGTCAACGATGCGCCAGCGTTGAAGGAGGCTGATATTGGTGTCGCCATGGGTATATCCGGGACGGAAGTCGCCAAGGGTGCATCTGATATGGTGCTGCTGGACGATAACTTTGTGAGCATTGTCTCGGCTGTCGAGCGTGGTCGAGTGATCTACGCCAACATCCAAAAGTTTGTGATCTTCCTCTTGTCGACCAACGTGGCTGAGATCGTGATTTTGTTCGCAGCGGTGGCAATTGGCATGCCCATGCCCATGGAACCGCTTCAGATCCTCATGTTAAACTTGTTCACGGACGGGATGCCGGGCGCCGCATTGAGTATGGAGAAGGGCGACCCGCATATTATGAAGGACGAGCCACGCAAGAAGAAAGCACCGTTGCTGCCTGGTCGACTCTGGAAGCTTGTGGTACTCAATGCCATTTACATTGGCGTGGGTACGATGATTGTGACGGTGTTGGGTTTCTACTGGAACTTTGGGACCGTATTGCTCGATGATATTCTTGCCGCTGGAGCGGGGGGCACCGGTCCGAACAGCAAAGACTACTCTGGCGTGACTTGTCGGCGTTGGGAAGGTCCTGGTGAAGGCTGGCGCACGTACGGTAACTGTGCGGCGACGTACGCGAACGGCACATCAGTGTTTCCTGGTCTCGAGAACATGACGTCTTACGAAGATGCGAACGTGGTCTGCCACGGTGGTAATTATGTGTGCATGTGGGATGGCGTCGCCCGTGCGCAGACCATGATCTTCTACTCGTTGTGCTTCACCGAATTTTTCCGCGCTTTCACGATCCGAAGCTTCACGGCCTCCATGTTTGTTGGTATTTTGTCCAACAAGTTCTTGGTCGGCGCCGGCATGCTGTCACTTTCGTTGACGATGTTGATTACGACAGTGCCTGTGATTATGGACAACATTTTCGGCTTTGCCTACATTTCGTGGTTCCAGTGGTTCGTGGCCCTCCTGAGCGCGCTCTTTGCGACGTTCTGGAGTGAGGTGACCAAGTGGTTGATGCGTCGCAAGGATCGTCAACGTGCGTACCAGCAACTCCAAGACGAACAATACACGACGCTGCTGCAGGAGATTCGCGTCGTCCGCAAGTTCCTCGAGCGACATCAAGAATCCAAAGAAACCTTCATGTGATGAAGTAATATGTACTGCATACCTGTTTATCATGCGTCTTCCGCCAGTCTCTTCGTCTTCACATCCTGCGCGTCATTCCTCGCTTTCTCTCGATCAGCGCATGCACGTCAAACTGCGACTTTCGACGGATCTCTTCATTCATCGCAAGTTGTGGCAGAGGTATTGCAACAGCTTGGTTGGCGTCACGGGCGACGGATTCGTGCTCATGCTCAAAGTTATCCTTGCACGGGACTGGTGAAGTGTGACTGGTCGTCTTGCCATAGAATCATTCACGGTGACCACGACATCCTCTATACTCAAAACGACTGGAACTCGTCGTTTTTTATCATTCTCTAGAATGAAAAGTGTGTATCGCTCTCAACTCCCCACATGAGGGATCTAGTTGTCGGCTCATAGAGAGCCATCGCCCTTGCACCATGAACACACACATGGTGTTGAAGCGATTGGCAATCCTCCCAAATATAGTATTCATAATTTCACAATCTATACATGACATTTCATAGTTCATCTTATACAAATTCCCAGAAAAGTCACTCTCTTGAGGCAGTTGAAGGTTGCACGAAGGTTGTTGCCATTCTTGACCACTCACCACAATCATTTGCTACGAGCGGATCACATTGCGCCACCATGTTGATGAACCAATTGCGTCGTGTCATGGGCGGTCTCCGTCTTTCAAGCGGTACCGTCAGTGCTCTCCCACGTCGTGGTATTGAAGAATTCTTTCCTGTCCAGACGCTTGTGGGTGAAGGCGCCAAGGCCGATAGTCTCAGTAAGGTCCCCGGCACTGTGGGCCAACGCAAAGTTGTCACTGGTGGCGAATGGAAGGCATGGATGCTTCGTCAAAAGAGCACGGATGATCTTCACAAGCTTTGGTATGTACTGCTCAAGGAACGTAATGCGCTGCTGACCGAGCGGGCGCATTGCCGTGCTAAGAATGTGGCCATGCCCAACCCGGAACGACGAAAGAAGGTACGGTGGTGATCGATTGATGATCTCTAGGAAGAGATTGATGTATGAACTGTGATGAAAACAGGTGCAAAAGTCGATGGCGCGTATCAAGTTGATTCTTCATGAACGTAGTGAGATTTTCCAAGCGAACAAGGCAGCCAAAGAAGCATCGGCGCAATAGGCATTCGACAATACAACGCACCCCAAGTGGTAACCACTAGAATACAAGGAGAGTCGACGATTCATACTAGTATGCGTGTCTGAGCGTTTGTAGCGACGGACAAGCACAGGAAAACAAAAGGTCTCTCTCCCATGGTTGATCATGTGTCCTCCGACACGAGTCGATGCAAATCCTTCACATTGTGGTTTCAAAAATCACAATATTCTACGCTTTGGACGATAAATAACCTGCACATTCCTTCATCAAGATGCTGCTTAAGGCAGAGCCGTAGTGCTGAAAGATCGCCTCCATCGCTCCCATCCCAGGTCAGGCTAATTTCGGCTATGATCAGATCTCTTCTTATATCTGAGTCTGAGTTTTCCTTATCACGTGCCGCCAAAGGGAGAGAGTCCCAAGACTGCTCGCGACGTGAACCAAGATAGCGTTGTTTCTTGTATACATAGCGTCGTGAGCATGAGCAGTATGAAGCATCGATGGATGGATGTCATGAAGCGCGTGTCTGCACCGTCCTCTGCGTCCCCACGTAGCGTGAATTCGTCTCCGCATGATCCGAATACGACCACATCTCACTCGTCCAAAGACGCGACAACTGCCAGTCACTCAGCCGCAACAAAACGCCGATCGTTTGCGCTCACATTGCCAGGGATATCGACCGTGGTAGACGATGGCAATCCCAACAAAGAGACACCAGAGCACGTTGCATTTGTGCATTTTGCCGAGCGATGTGATAGTGTTGGCGAATGCTCCGTGTCCAAAGTCCTTGAGCTTTGTATGCTACAAGGCGGTGTCCACCACACACACATGAACATCTTGACCTACCTTGGTAGTCCCTTACGTGTGGATACATGTTGTTATGTCATGAGTGTCCAATGGTTTCGTGCAGTTGGGGATCGTGAGGATTTTCAACTCATTCCTGATGCCTGTGACGAATGGTTTACGCCGACAGCCGATGATATTGGTGCCAAGATTCTAGCGAAGGTCGCCATGCAAGACGAAGATGCTGTTCGGACGAAATTACTGGAGTATGGACCAATCAAAGAAGATCCGGAAGTCCGGAGTAAAGTAGAGACTTATCTTGAACGACGGTCGGTGTTGTTTATGGGGCTCGAGAGTCTCTCGGTTCAAGACAGTGGTGAACACTATCCCAACAACATTGATATGCGGGTAAGGCGTTCATCTCAAGGGTGCTGGTGTGATTATCCTAACGTTTCTATTGGACTAGGAATCGTGGACTTTATTGATTGATGATCGTCGCGTCCGACTCACGTGCGAATCGTCATTGCTCCCACCGTTTGAAGGATTTTACACGAGCTCGATTCGTGTCGAAATCGTTCGGTGTTCGCCCAACGAGTTTTATTTGTTTCTTGCGGACAATTGCTATGTACATTTACGTGCTGAATCCAACACGGTACGAGATATTATCACCCTCACCCTGCGGGCATTTTGTCGCAGTGCTGTATCCAGTGAGCTGATCAACGACGCCATCTCCAAAGGCATGTCACCCATGCTCACGATCCGGACGCTTGCGGCTGCTGAGCATCACGAGCAACAACTACCGAACTCTCGTAGTACAGCTCCACCCATGGTCACGTCACCACCGTCGTTTAGTTTGCCGTGGAATCAACCAACCGGTGCGGACGGAGCAATTCTCATTGATGAAGACATTGAAAGTGATGGAGACGATAGTCGCACCGATCGATCATCCGAAGGGGGAATCACACGACTTCGAACCACCAGTGAGAGTCATAGCGTCACAAGTAGTGACTTTTACAACGATTCCACGCTTCAAGATGCTGAAGCATTGATTGGAAACGCTATGAAGATGGGATTACAAAATCATCTCTTACTTCCCAGGGCCCCCAAGCAAATATCTGTTGCTGAAATCGCTGATTTACAAATTATCGAAGCCATGGAAAACAATGATGACGACAGTACGAGTGTCTCCTCATTGGCACGACGACGACGGCCACTGAGTAAGAAATCCAATGGTCAGGACATTCGCAGTCGGTCGTCCTCACTGGATGTACAAGGAAGTACATACGTCTCTGACAGTCAACGCAGTGGCGACAACGAAGCGAGTGGCTCCACAACCGGACCGGAGATCGATGATGAATCCTTTGAAGAAGCCATTCGTACCTTTCAGCGAGAAGAACTTGATGAAATCGAAACATTACGATCTCGATATGTCGCCATCTTTTGTGAAATGCAACGCGAACTACACGAGTCAAAAGCCCGTGCCAAGAGTTTAGGCGAACGCTTGGAACGCACGACGGAAGAAAACAAGGCATTTCGTAGTGACATTACACTCCTTCAAGATGCCCTGTCGTCGGTCCAATTTGCTAATGAAGTGCGAACCGTCGTGACCAAGAACCTCGACCACGTAGTGAAACCCAACGCCACAAACGACCGAAAGCCGGGTCAACGTGATCTCTTTTTTTGAGACGATACCCCGCACTGTGTTCAACGCGCGTTCGATCGAAACCAACCAAGTATCCTGTATTACAAAGCACACAAAGTGATCAACAGAAGGGATAGAAGGCAAGCGGAAACGCTACGTGTTGGTGCAGAGAGAGAGAAATTACTTGCGCTTCTCCAGTTGTTCAATACGCTTGGTCAGCGCCACATTCTGCGCAATCACTTCGGTCTTGAGGGCGCCAATCGCACTTTGAATCTCTTGCGTCGACTTGTCCAAGTCTTCATTGAGTTCGTACAGACCAATACCAGCCGCAAGACCAAAGCCTACCGTGAAGGCCACAAGTCGTTGACCAAATGACGAACCACCCTTTGACGACGACGACGACGACGTGGCGACTTCCTTGGCTTCGGTCGAGAATGCACGGCGCGCTAGACGAAGAGATTGCGAACGCATCATACTGGAATCACAAGGGGGAAGGAGAAAGGATCTGAGGCTGGCACTTGATGGAGAGATCTGCTTGCGGCGAGGTCGAGGTCTCGTCGGAACGTCAGGCCACAAAAACAAGGGCGAGAAAGTACCGGTGAGCTATCGGTTTTTGAAGGGAGCTATACCAAAACGAGGTGAGCTTTTTTGTAGAAATGCACTAAAACAGGTGAAATAGAGCAACATGGCTACATTGCAGGAGATCGTTTTTCTTCTCTTCTTCAGCTATTCTTGTAGAAAGCAAGGGCCATAAAGGACGTGTGCGTTGGGAACAACTGCAGTTGCACGACTCGTTTACTCCCCATCGGCCTGACGTGTGAGTGAATTGTGAACCATGGCGACAGGAAACAATGTGGACCTTACGCAACTCCAACGCGAGTATCGGAACATGGAGCTCAATCGCAAAGTCTACACGGACGAAACGCAACAAGTCATGCGTCGGCAACAAGCAGTGATGGAAAAACTCAAGAAAGACAATGAAGATATGAAAAATGAGCTCATGTTGGCGACACGCCACTTGAACGAAACGTCAGCAACACAACAACAGGAGCAATTGGGTCGTCTTCAAGATCAAATCGATTCGTTTCTCCGCAAAAACATGGGGGAAACCAAAAGGCTTGAGACCCTCACCCAACAGATTCAGATCATGAAGAATAAAGTCTTACACCAAAAGAAACACATGGGTGGTGTCAATGCGGCCAAAGAAAATCAACAAATGGTCAACAAACAAATTCGGATCTTGGAAAATCGGTTGGACAAATCGTTGATCAAGTTTAACGAAGCCTTGGCACAAAATAAAATCTTGCGCGAAGAAATTGACAATTTACGACGAGAACGCGTGGTTTTTGATACGATCTATCGCAAACTCGAGAAAGAACACAATGATAAGAAGAAACAAATGGCGGCCACGATTGAACTGAGTAATTTAGCGTACGAGCAACGAGATGCGGCTCAACTCGAATTGCGCACGTTACAAGAAGCGAATCGGATCGAACTGGATGAACACCGTCGAATGATCACGGATATCATGGGACGTTTGGAAGAATCCAAGCGTCAAGCCGATGAATTCAATCATATGCATCAGCGAGTCGGCTCCCCATTGCATCGTCTGGGGCACAATGGCGACCTCACGATCGATGAAGAAATGGATATGAAGAAGAAAATTCAAAAAGGTACATGGGGGGTCGCCAAAGAAAAAGTTCATGTTCAAGTCTCCATTGAACGTGTTCAAAATTTTGAAGAAGCCTTTTTAAAACTCAAAGCCGCGACACAAATTGATGATTTGGAGCAATTGGTGACGTCGTTTATCAAGAAAGAAGATCAAAATTTTTCATTGTTCAATTATGTCAACGAACAAAGCAATGAAATTGAAAAACTCGAAGAACTCATGACGGAATTACGAGACGAAGAAAAGAAATACAGTGATGATTCCGGGGATGATATTAGTCAACACAAACTGTTGTTAAAAGAACTCGAAGGACGACTTGTCACGACCGAACAAGCAGCGGAAAAATTTGAAACCAAATGTCATGAGGCCCAAAAAGTCATCAATGCCGTCAAAATTGGGATTCAGACGTTGTTTACCAAGATTGGATGTAGTTCACAAACCATGGTCGAGATGTTGGGTGATGCCGTGGTCACAGAAGCCAATTTAATGCAGTATTTGGGGGTGATTGAGCAAAAAACCAACGAAATTCTCCATCAATACGCCACAGTCGTGCTCCAACAGCAAAAACCCAAGCGAGGAAATGAGATTCAAGAGCAAGAAGCAGCATTTGTTGCGGCAGTCAAGGAGAAAGAAAATCCTACCGCGACCACAGCATTGCATTCGGTCCTGGGGATGGGACCACTGACCCCCATGGGCCAAGAACAATTACAAATCAATCCACCTAATCTGGAAGACTATAGTTCTGAAGATGAAGATGATGGAGACAATGAAGATAATATGCATCCACTGACCCGTGATGAGCTCAAAGTTCGAACGCTGAAAGGACTTCGTCGTCTTAATCACGGTGGTGGGGCTTCCACATCCAAAGATATGCGACGTACAAACAATGCATCCATGACCAGCACAGGACGACCCAAGAAATGAAGAACAATCAAGCGACTTTGATTTTATATTGAGCGATAGTTTAACACAAGCACTTGGTGCGAAAGGCTCCTGGAGCTGTTTGTTCCGATTGAAATAGAGGGAGAGTTGATCATACGTAGTCATGGGGTACTAGTTGCTGTCGCCTTCACTGTAGAGATACAATTGTGAGAATGGAGTCTTGGCATCCAAATGGACAGCACAGAACGGACAAATCGCTCGTCCATTTGGCATGACCAATCCTGAGTAATGTGTAGCGAGGCTATGGCTGATAGCATGTCCACACGGATTGAATACACACTCGGGGACTGCGGTTCGTTCAGCTCGTGGCATGAGCTGAAAGTTTTCTTTGAGTCGCAATCGCACGAGATTGCCTGGTTTGCGACACAATGGACAAATCTTGGACTTGACCAAGCGTTTTTCATACCCAAAGACATGGCCACACGCTGGAAACACGTGAGGAACATGACGAAGATCAATGTCTTCTTCCGATGAACTGCGATCAAAGCGTAGTGGATGAAGCTGGACAGGACA
>JAADWU010000362.1:0-13401 GCA_023336255.1 Pythium graminicola
GACCCAGACATGTGGATCGATCGCCGATGCCGAGTGAACGTTGGCAAGTTCAAAGGTCGCTTTGGTCGAGTCTTGCGATCAGGCAATGGATGGGTTCAGCTTCGACTTGACAACTCAAATGAGAACACTGCCAAACGTGCGTATGAACTGACTTTATTGGAAGATATGGACACTATCAAGCAGCTTTACGCTAAGAGCGTCGCGAAGAAGCGAGAGCAGAATGGTGGTGTCCATGACGATGACGAGGAAGAAGAAGAAGATGTCGAAGACGGTGCGCGCAGTGGAACAGAAGATAATATGTCCACAGAGCATGCCGAGGATTCTCAGGGAGAAGAAAGTGGTGGGAAACGATCGCGCCGACTGGCAAGTCGCAGTAACTATGGTATCTCATGGATCGAGAAGAAAGTCTGGTTACCCAACCGTAAAGGTGTCGGCATTGTGAAGAAGGCCGACAGAGAGACTTGTACAGTCGAGATTGGTGTCTCGAAGGTGCTGAAAGTGTACAAGAAAAAGGATCTCGAGCTGCTAGACGAAGAAGCAGCGAAGGCTGGACGGGGTCAGCGACATCGAAACAATGCCAAGTCAGCCAAGGACAAGCTTGGGCTACCTGAAGGAGTCGTGCTGATGGGAACAACTGCTGCACGATATGCAGCTTTCCAAGATCAAGTGAAAAAGTTTGCGATGCGCCGTCGTGAGAAGTTTAAGAAGCGTCCGAATCTACAGGGGTGGAGGGCCGCCTTTGAAGCCAAACTTCGAAGCAGTGAACTGCGAGACAAAGAAGACCCAACTGCTATCGATTTGGTTGTCGTTCCGCACTGTCAGATATGCGGTGTCGAGAAGGAGGTTTGTGACAATTTGTTACATGTTACTATCCAATGCTGACAGACTGAATGCTCTTATCGTAGGAACTGAATGGCGAGTGCTGGAACTCGAGTTGCCCACGATGTGTGAACTTTGATGTCGACAGCTTCGAAATGACTGAAGGTGCGAGCAATACGTTCAGGTGTTATTTGATCTCTTATTGAACTGGCTGTTGCATGTGTAACCAGATTCGTATGCTCGACTGCCGATCCTCCCAATCGCCTCCGATAAGATCACCAACACAGTGTGCCTTCGGTCTGTCGAGTCCCAACGAAAGCGCAAACGACGGCAAAACATGTCGCCAGTCGCAGGAGATGTGCTTGTCGGTCTTGATGATGGTGTCCCCATGCAGCGAAGTCTGAAACGCCAAGGCAGTGCTGATAGCACACGGTCGGACTCGAGGAAGTCGAAGAAAGATTCAAAGGGAAAGAAGGTGAAGCCAGATACAAAGAAGAACAAGAAGTCCCCAGCAAAGACAAGTCCAACGTCGACGCCATCAGACTTCGATCAGAAGGTGCCGTCTGCAAACAAGGCCACGAGTGAAGGAGAGAAGAGCTCACCTGGAAGGGTATTGTCTACCATGGGCGATCAGTCGGGGGAAGCCTTCCGACCTCACTATGACAGCGTCTTTTCTAGGTAATCACCGTGCATTGTGCTATGGTCCTAGTTGCTCGCGACCTAAAGTGCCTTCACCTTTGGAGATGAATATAACAATGGTACGTCAAGACATGAACATACGCTTGTTGCTTCACATATGCAGATGCTTCCTCTCCACAAGCACGTTCCTTTATGTACCGGACGAAAAAACTATTTCCGAACCAGTTCGTTCAATCTGCTGGGCGAATGTCACATGAGATCCTGAAGACGAGTGCGTCACACTGCAACTAAAATTACAAATATGACTTGGGTAAACCTCGTCTCTCTCTTGCACGCCAGGTTCTTGTCACTCACGAGCACGAGCAGTGTTGAGCTAGTCAAGTTCCTTTGACAAGGCGTGGAGTCAATAGGTATGAGCGCGAAAGACCCCGACAAGGTGTCGTCCAAATCCACACGGAAGCTCAAAGACAAAGGCTCCAATTATGCGATAGAGGCGCCAAATCCAAGTAGTGCGTCGACGCAAGATCCGGCGTTTGAAAAGTCATCACGGCCTCAAGGAACGGAACGCCGTTTGTTGCGCAAGAGCAGTAGTGCGAGTCTACTGGACGTCGACGCCACACCAGACGACCCTGCCAACCACAAGCTACGCCGCAAGTCCAGTAGTCTTCGTGATCTCACAGCAGAAGAAGCCGCAGCATTGAAAGCCAAGAATGATACAGCAAAAGTGTCAAAAAGATCGAGACGAAGTACACGGGGCACATCAAGAATCTTATCACAAACGTCACTCCCACCGCTCACACCCAAGACAGGTCGTGAAACGTCCCAGCCAAATGAGCCTCAGAATCAACATCGTCCAAAACACAGAAAACGAGCAGGGGATATCGAATTGCTGCGACAGCCAACAATCGATGTGGTCGTGAAATACGAATGTACGTTGAGCATGACTCGGTGAGATGATTCATACTGATGGAACTGGTCGTTGTGGACAGTGGGGCAAACAGAGCTCAAGAAATTCAAGCTGTGTTTCAACCAAATTGATCTTGAGTACGTTTTTCTGGTTGAGCTCTCGTAGAATTCACAATTGCTCACATTTGCTGTGTAGTCAGAGTGGTTCCATCGATTATGACGAGTTCTTCGAGTTCATTGACGAGCGCAAGACACCATTCTCGGAAGGATTGTTCCGTTTGATCGATGCCGATAGTAACGGCAGTGTACGTTGAGCAACTACGATCGTTTTGGTTCTTTTGATTTGACTCGCTGGTGCCTCTGTAGATCGACTTTGAAGAGTTTGTGCACGCCACCGTGATGTATTGTATGTATACCCGTGACGAGATCCTGCAATGTGAGTGTCCTCGGGCTATGTACGTTTGAGTAGGATAAACAACATCCTCACTCGCTCTCTGCAGTTGCCTTTGATACGTTTGACCCAGGCAAAACTGGCGGCATCGGTGAAAAAGAGTTCAAGCGGCTGATCAGCTTGGTCAACGACGGAAAACCTGTGTTTCCTGGTAATTTTAAAAGCGCACTCGCTGAGTTTGATCGGTGAGACGATAGACTGCGTCTACCTATCGTCCGTGATCTCTTTACTGATCTCCCTAATGCTCCTTGTAGAAACAAAGATGGTGTGATCGACTTTGATGAATTCAAAATTCTCAACAAGCGGTACCCCATGCTACTATTTCCATGCTTTCGGCTACAGGATCGGATGCAAAAGTCCACCCTTGGCGAGAATCACTGGCTCAAACTCCACAAACGACTCTATGATCGTCTCAAACTTGAGATTTATCAGGTGCCGTCAGCTTTTTATCTTCTATTCTCACCACCTGCATGCTAAAGTCTGGTTTGTATATACAGCGCAAGCACGATGGTGCTCTACCTCCTTTGGGTGTCGTCGGAACCATTCGCAAGTTCTTGGGTATCGACGGCCGGGATCTTTACGTGCCCTAATTCCACTCTACAGTATTCGATCCTCGACAACGGCTCTAGTATTAAATATGATCGACAGTATCTACTGAAGCACAAACTAGTGGCGACGTGTGGACGATGTTGCTCCATTTGGGGTACTCACTTGAATCATTTCAATCGGATAAATCGGTTTCCCATCGGCGACATAGGCAAAGTAAATGGTTGGTTCGGGTCCACGCAAGGGCAATGCTGCAACTTGATCCGCTTTACACCATGTTGCTCCTGCACTTTCATAGTCGGGAATGGATTTGGGCAGTTGATCACAATCAATGGGTTCCGCATAAAAGATAAATCGCATCCGAACATAATTGTTCCCATTGCGATCTTTCTTGGGATGATACTCAATCTTGATCACGCCCGTTAGACGAATATCAATCCCCGCTTCTTCTTTGGTTTCACGAATCGCGGCTTCCGCCGGATTTTCACCACTATCAATACGACCCCCAGGAAGCCAAAATCCGGAATTCGCAAATTCTTGAACCAGTAAAAAACTATTGTACTTGCGATTGTGACACACGACGAGTGCAAAAGAATAGAGGGTACTCTCCCCCATGCGAAATTCACTGGTCATTTCACCACGTCCTGGAGGTCCATGGGCATTGTGAAGATGAACTTGAAATGGACCACGTGTCCCTTGTCGACAAATTGGACACGTGAGATCATCCCGATTCTTTTCATTGATATGATACAATGGTGCATGTCGCCACAATTCATCTTCAGTAAATCCAGATTTTGCACAAATGGGACAGGTCAATCCACCCACATACGCCGATTGATTGTCGGGACAACCACCAATAAATCGCATCACTTGATGTACATCTTCCAACGAATTAGTCACCATGCTCGCACCTTCTTGAAAACATTCGTATCGTCCACGTGGATGTTCGACCAATTGCGAACTAAACACACATAAAAACAGTTGCTTGCTAATGGTACGGACCATTTTAATCACTGGTAAAATGCGTGTCGAAGGCAAACCCGCGGCGCGAAAGAGTACGGCATCAAACGGTGTCGCACTGGACGACGACCGCGTATGGGTTTGCATGAGTTGATGCATGATCTCGGACTCATGAAGAACGGCAATTTCCGTGATAAATCCATTGGCAGTGAAGGCTTGAACACACGCATTATCCAACGAATCGAGGGGCACGTTGTGATGCGTCACGTTGCGAATCACCAACGCCCGCTTCATGGCCACAGTGAGACTTTGGCCGAAAGCACTGGAAGCAATGTTGTTTGTAACGTGTTCTTAACAGATACCCAAGTTGAATGTATACTATATCAGTACATATATCAATTGTTGAGATTTAATTCAGTAGATGGACAAATTCGGTCATGTTGCATGCATTGGGAATGTGGCGAGCAGCGGTGAAAGCAACATTGCTGGACGAGCGTACGCGATGGTACGACGTGGTAAATATAGGGAAAGAGATGTATACGATAGCGACTAAGCTGTGGTGGTGGTGATGATGTAGGCTGGAACAACACAGGGGTCAAGACGTCGCGATTCTCTCGGTCACGCAACTAGTGGATCTCTTGCAGGACGGCATCTCCCGGCGCACTGAACTCGAATCGCGTGGTATCCAGTGTCATGACATTTCACCAGAGCTACAGCATAAGCATCATCGTTCCCTCAAGCGTCCACGGACGGAAATGCATCCTACAGTCGTGAGTTTTGCATCCACAAAGGTGTGGATTACGGGATTTGTGCGGTATGAAGACAACCCACGCACGCCTTTCACCCTGTGTTTGTGCGACGCAATGCACACTATTGCCGCGCATATTGTGTACCCGGCATTGACGCTATTGGACGGACTGGTACTGATCAAATCATGGACGATTGTCCAGCACCATCCGCAAGGGCGTCTAGTGATGGAAGTCCATGCGGATCCCATGCTACTGTATCATCCACAGAGTCCGTCACATCTGTCGCTTGACGATGCTATTGCTACGCTTGAGACGCAGTACACAACGAGTGATCCACCCATGTACACGGGGTGGTCGACATGGGAGAGTGTGACGAATTCATACCAGACGGAAACAACGACAACGACCAAGAAGAAGCGCAAAGTGTATGCAGTGCTTGGCCGAATCCACAGTCTCAGTCCAATTTCTGTGCAAGAAGACGTGTCGAGTTCTCATTTCTTTGTGGAAGTCGAGCGAATGGACCCGCCACCAGGATCCCGAGCCATTGTGAATATTCTATTGGCAGGGGCAATCTCCCTCAAGTGGCACTTGTTTCTTTGGCCTGGTTTGCTTGGGTTGTGGACCAATCTCAAGAAAGTGTATTACGCCGAAAGTGAATTGTTCTTACTGCAAACGTCTGATGGGGATTCATCTGGAGAAGGCCGATCGAGTTTGTTTGTGTGGAAATTATCGATGGAAGTCTTTCGTCCGCTTCCTGATACGTATACTGCTGGCGCAACAATAGATGTTGAAGGGATCGTGACCTCAATCGTCTGGGACGAGTGTCTCATGTTGGACAGTCACGTACCTGTGCTTGTTGCTCTTTTCCAGTACCCATGGTCCGAGATGAAAGACTATCTTCGTATTGGATCACGTATCCACGTATACCAAGCACATGTTCTTCACCACTCGTCCGTTGGTCCGAAGCGGCTTTGCGTTGGTCTTTGCTCACGAAGTCACCTACGTATTGTGGCACACGCTTCACCGACCAGTCCAGCGTCCATGCATCGTTACATTGATCCATGTCGAAGATCATACAAGAAATGGGCATTGTTTGGCGATTTTAGTCGACAATCGCTCGTGGTGACCATGTGGTGGCTCAATTTACTTGAAGTCCTCGTTCAGAAATTTCGGTTTCACACCAAAAGCACGAATCAACGGGACGGGTGTCATGCTGTCATCATTTGTACCCGTCGTCGAGAGGCAACGCTTGCACTCGGCCAAGATATATTCTCCGCCACACCACAGGCATCCACTGCTAATGGGACGCTTGCTCGACGTTTCTTGAACGCACACAATGAAGACGGATGTGATTGCCCAAGTGTCATGGACAGCGACGTGTCTTTGAGCTTCAGCAGCACAAGAGTACTAACCCTACGAAACATAGAGGCACATGTTCGTCGATTGGCACGTGACAATATGGCTGCAACCAACGAGGCACACATATCGTGGCCGATCTGGATTGAAGAGGAAGAGTTGTCAGGGCTCTGTGCCGTTGGTGCATTGAGAGGATGCGTCAGTACGTGTGACCTCGAGATCAAAGATGAAACTGCGAGTATCCCAGTCATCTTGAACTGTGGCGGCAACACGAATGTAAGTATTGACAAGGGATGCGCTGTCTACGCTTTCCGAAAATATGGTGCCGTCATCGAATACCGTAGCACCCAAACTGGGCAAAAACAAGAGATTGAAGACCATGAGCTCGTTGTGTCATTGACGGTCTCAATCTGCAATGTCCAACGTGTTTCGTTCTGCTCTAATGGTCATCACGGACGCGGACATGGTGTGATTGCTTCGAATCGCTGTGATATCCTGGTGTTCGTGACTCAAATTGGACCATGGAAGCGTCGCCGAAGGATGCAAACGATTGTACATGAATATCGAACTGTACGTGGTGTTGGATTTCGACTGGACAACCACAATCCTTCTCAACTGGATTGCAATTCGATGAACTATGTCGAATTGCTTGTGGACACTGAATCTGAAAGCTGGTTTCTCCTACCACATCAGTGGTACAAGTTTGAAGGCATTAGAGTGAACTCATTATCCAGAACCGAGCTACGTGACACTCACCTCGTTCATCACTGGACCAAGATCCGTGCAAACCATGAAAATGGTGCTTCTACGGAGCAAAGCACCAGTGAAATGCAAGATCAAACCGACCGTCCAGGAGGAAAATGCGACTCCATTTCGTACGTTGTCGACGCCAACGTATTGATCACAGCGCTTGGGCTGTCCACAACGACACGGTCTCTTGTGGAAACCGAGAACACCATTGGCATGGATGAACAAACTCGCCGCTGTGTGACATCAATGGAAGAGCTCGCGATCCAGTCCAAACATGTCACTCGAATCCGAGATCTCTTTGTGATCGACAACGTCGCGGAGGAGATGAACGTTGATGGAGGGTCTCTCAGTACTCGTGCTGATCCTCACGCTGCTAAACTCATTGATCTCGTTGGTGTCGTGAAAGAACGGCATTTGTACTACAAGCACGTCTCAACCACTGCCCAATCCCATCATTCCCAGTCAGTATCCTCACGATCCCATATGTGTCGATTGAAACTACGCGACACACAAACGCTTGAGACGGTATTCGTTACGATTGATGAAGGGACCTTTGGCACCATGAGCACATTCCAGCCGGGGGCATTGGTAGAGATCTTGAGGGTCCAGTGTTTCATCGCACGAGCCTCCTACAAACCGTTTTTGACATGGACACACGGTACCACAGCTCGTCGACTGGAAACCCCCTCCCTCGACATTGTCTCCGACAGTCGCCTTTTCACTCAAATGCCAACCACATATCTCTATGCGCTGTACAAGACCAACACGATTGATCGCACAATCAAGCGTTTCGTTGTCCAGTTCACCCACTTGAGTTATGCCGTCCTCAAACGTCGATGTCGTCAATGCAAGCAACCATTGTCACTAATCAAGCGACAACAAGTGTGGATCCACACAACCATGTTGAATGACGAGAGCAACGACGTTCGTTGTACGTGGAAGCAGATTGCGTATGATTCTCCCGTCTTTTCCCAACACACCGTGTTGAGTTGTTCTGTTCGTGGGATCATTGATGATGGCTCGGCCCAAGCCGAACTCTTTCTCGAGAATGACATGGTATGGGAATTATTCCATTGTACTCCGACCCAACGGCATCGTTTTGAACAGTGGCTTGTTCGGCATACATCGGAATTGTGTTATTTTGCAACGCGCTCAACCACGGAATCCTTATTATTTACGACTCCCTCAATGCAAGAAACAGCGTATTATCAAAACGAATGGCGGGCCTTTATCCACACGATCATGACCTCCCGTGGTTCATTTGTGGTCTTTGCCCAACGCTTTTATAAACCTCTATCGACCAATGCCATACCACCAACTGCGGTGCTTACATTCGGCAAAGATATTCAGATCACGACGCCAAGTGTACCATTATTACCATTAGAAGCGAGACGCATTGATGCGTTAGACGCGCGACAGGAACTTCGACGACGTCTAACGAATGGGACGAGGCTTTAGTCCATGGAAGATGAAGCCATTCTAAGTCCAGCGACGTCGCGGGACTGACGTCAGGGATCATTGTTCGTGATTCCCATGGGACCAGTTGACTAGAACTGTTAGACCTGCGACAGGGGATATAATAGCGATCATTTAGACGTTCACTAATGATGGAAGAATCCCATGCTGATCGTCCGACCATGTGTTGTCCCTTTTACTTCAACACTAGTGCTGATCGTCGGTCCATGTTGACCTGTTCCCCCTTGTTTTTCAAACGCATCATCACATCTCACATTTGGTAGAGCAGTGTCACACAACCTTGACGACAGTTGATTGGTGGAAAAAATCTCAACTCAGATCACGTTCTACCAACCATCTCTAGATTCCCCCTGAGTATGAGGTTTTAGTGGATAAAACCTTGGATTCCATATTCAAAAAATCCTTCATTTTTGTGGAAGTGCAATCAGAATGATGGTCTTACTCCAACAAAGGGGGGCAACAGAGAACAGCAACCCAACACCAACACACACCATTCAGCCAGTGCCTCGATCAACCGCAGAAAGACGAGGGGAAAAAGGAAACCTACGTGAAGATTTCTGGTAAATATTCTCTTTGTGACGATTGATATCTCTGGAGATACCAAGGGAATAGAGAGACAAGGTCGTGAATGGACGTGACGTTGGTCGAAGATCCAGTGCATTCTCCTGTCAAAACAAGCACGGTGGTAGCGTCCCCGGCCTCGTCGTCGGCACTTGACGACCCGACGGGACCCGGCACAACGACGGAAACACCGAAACAGGCACCAACGATGTCGACAGCCACCGCCACTACCCCGACAATGCCAACGGGATTGGGGACAGCCAGCCAAGAGATGAATAGATCGACGGCAACCACCAAGGATACGGTTGCACCACCCAAAGTGAATGCAGCCGTAGCAGCAGCGATGATTCCATCCTCGGCCATGACGCCGACGACGACGAATTATAGTATGAGTGAACTGCTTGTGAAATCGACGGGTACGTTGACACCATTGGGAGAAGATAAGATCAATACGGCTGGTCCAGCTTCGACGCAAAAGGCACGGCAAACCAAGAAAAAGGCTGCAGCGGCCAATGGTGAGGTGGCACCGAAAAAAACAACCCCACGTATCCGCGCGAAAGCCGATCCAAACAAGGCAGAGAAGCGAAAGGCCAGTCCAGCGCGCAACAACGCCAGCACCAATGGAAATTCAACGCCAACCAATGGAACGACTGGTGGGCCGATCGCATCTACTGTACCTTCAGGAGCAGTACCTACCTCGACTACAGTGGGTGTGCCAAGTCAGACCAACACTCCAATCGCCGCCAACACACCAACGGGTCAGCGACAAGAGCTTTTGCCAAGCCAGGATACTGAACTCCGTAGGGAATATCTGCAAAGAATGTAAGTGTGGATGGAGGGGTGCGCTTGGGGGGATCATACGACTAACGCAATGTGATATGTTTGATAGCTATCGCCAATTGCAAATGACTCACCGAAACCAAGACGATGCCACCGTTCGACGGCTCGCAACGAACATTGAGATTGAAATCTGTCGGCGTGCTACCACCCGGGTACGTTGTCGCTTTCTTTGTACTGGATGAGAAGTTCTAGGTGACACTAAAGGTCTTTGTCTTGCTTCACAGAATGAATACGTGACGTATATGAATCAGCAAATTCACAGCCTCATGCAAGCCGAGCTCACGAACGGAACGGTTGGGTTACAGTCATCCCTCTACGTGCCCGGGGTGCCCGCGGCGTCTTCGTCGAATGGCATGCATGCACCGGTGACAAGTGGTGGAATGCCGCAACCTGGGCTTCAGCATGCAAGTGCTGCTGCGTATAAGCAATCATCCACTCCAGGTTCGACTGACCTCAGGCGAACGTCCTCAGCATCCCAAGGATCTTTTATGTCACTTCTGTCTAGTCAGGCACCAATGCAGGGTTTTGAAGCTGCTCGTAGTCAGCAACAATACGGCTCCCAAGGGCTACCCCCGCATACCCAACAGGCAACGTACGCAACAATGAACAGCGCGCCAGGTTATTCGCACGGTCAAGGGACTCCTCAAAATGCAGGTATTAAGACCACCATGCAAGGCGATATTCCGTCGCAGCAAGCGTATGCTGGCCAAGGCCAACGAATGCCCAGTCAGGCGAGTTCAACTTCAGCTCCTCCTGAGTTTGCTGCCCAATTCCAGCGGTTGGACCGAAGTGGACTTCTTGATTTGCTTTGGACTCAACACAAGACAGTTATTCAATATCAGCGTCGTCTCGCACAGTTGGAAGTTCAGCTTAACCTGCGCCAGCAGCCAGGTTCGGTTGGACCTGCCAACAATATGATGTCGACCACTGCCAACGCTCCAAGCGGATATTACAATGCCTCACCTCGACAACCTGGTGTACCTGCTGTTCCTGCCAACTTAAGTGCAGAAGCAGAAGCACAACGGGCGAGAGACCGAGCTAACTCAAGAGCTGTACAGCATCCTGGCCAGTATCAACAGCATCAGTACCCTGGTCAGGCTCCTCCAACCCCTTCAGGTGGTGTCAACCCTCAGTTGTATTGGGAAAAAGTACGGCAGCTACGTGAGGCGTACCTTCGCCATCTTTACGTTGCCCACCAAGCATTGTCCCAACATAGTGCACCTGAGAACTCTGCTCAGGGTGCGAAGGCTGAGAACGTGAAGCATAATATTTCTCTTGCGTGCCAAATCTTGTCTGAAACGCCGACTGCCATCCAGCCACGCCCACTCGAAGTTCTCGAATCCATTGAACGTTTCATCCAGACCACCGTGGTGCCAATTGTCAGGAAGGTCAGCCCGCAAGTGCTCACACCAACAACTTCGGGAGTCCCTGCGACCTCTACACCGCTATTGCCGTCACAACAGACTGCTAACGGCATGGATCTGTCACGGAATGCCATGGCGATGCCTTCCGTCTCGCAAACGATGCCAATGTCAACGAGTTCAACAAGGTTGGGGTTTTCGACAGCTCCCAGTCCCCCAGTCGCGCCCGTTGCCCCGGCTCCGAGTGCGAAGGGAGCTACTAAAGCAGGGACAACCAAGAGTAGCGCAAAAGCAGGCGGGAAGAAAAGTCCTTCCAACGGCACGAAGAAAACGGCGACCCCAAAGGCAACTGCTCCAAAATCCAGTGCGAAGGGAGGTGGGAAGAAGAGCCCCGGAAAGGCGACTGGCGCTAAACAGACGACCACACAGAAGCAAACGATCTCAATTAGCACGGAGAACGCTGACTCGGCAGCTGTCCCGCAAGCCAGTCAAGCTGCTACTGCACAAGAATCGTTACCTGTGGCTGTCGACGCTCCAAAAGATCGGTCCGAAGTTTTGGCGACGAAGTCTGGTGCAATGACGGATGACGACAGCTTGAATGACTTTGCCGACTTTGCTGATCTCGATTTTGATGACGACTTACCTTCCTTGTCGAAGGTGTCGAGCAACAAAGAAAATGCCGCTGGCGAAAATTCCCGAAAGCGCTCAATTGAGGATGTGTAGCATCGCTAAAATGCCACTCCTACTGATCGGGGAGTATCGAATGCGAGCGATCGTGGCTATTTATTGGGTTTCATTCGACAACAAGACTTCGCAGTTGCCAACAAGATTTTGAGACTGATTGATTCCATCGATATCGATGGTATTCGTCAGTATGAATCACCATCACTGTGGTGTCTATTACCATTTCCGTACGTGATTGCACAAGATGATATGGGATTCTTATGAATGTCTTTATTCGTTTCCATGCGTGGTTCTATCATGACAAATCCTAAATAGTTTATCCTTATCGGCCAAATCCAAATGCGACGTGTGTGGTGTGTGCTCGACTCAGAATATGCCGTGCCCGTTCACCGGCGGCGACAGTTCGGCCTTGTGGGAAAATGGACTCGGGCAATTCCTGCCACTTGCGATACCCCACGTCCACTGACATGCCAGATCGTCGTTCAGGGCATTTGTCAAGTTCTGTGGCGGTGAAGTACCGTGTCGCAGATGCCACACTCTCCTTGACGGTGTTGTCAGCTTTGTGATTGACACTTGACACGGAACTACTCCGTCGAAGCTGAGGGCTGCACGTGGTGTTTTTCAATTTGAAACCAATGAAATAGTAGCCACTCGAAGACGACTCGGTTGAGGGTGACTTGACAAGCTCAGGGAATGGATGAATCTCGTGGATGGGTGATGTATGCTCCAGCGTCTCGACCAGTTTTCGTGTTCGACTTGCCACAAAGTTGGACCACTCGACCAGTTCATCGTCGTTTGAGGCTTTGACTTCGACAACGACATAGTGATCGTACTGAACGAGGAACTCCGACGGTGCAAACAATTTGTGCCAGACTGCAGGACTGCTCAAGCCTTTACTGAGCATATCATCCATGATCAACTTGCCTCGCATGAATTCTTCCTTGAGAATACGAAGCGTCGAAGCGTTCACATTGACGGCCGAGTTGACAGCAGGAAAGCCTGGTGTGATGATGGGCATGACGTGTCCCCGATCGTGATGGTTGTTTTGCGGACACCATTGCAAACTGCTGTCGACACCATTACAGTTGTACGGTTTAGCCAGCAAGATAGGTGTTGGCCAGTTCCATGTCGACAAGATCGAAAAGAAGCGATGAATTACCGACGAAATCGTGGCTTTCGGGAACATTTGACACACAAAGGCCACCAAAATCGTCCATGAGATACCCCCCAAAAAGCCCGCTTTGTTGGAGTAAATCCCACGACGCTTGGCCCACAGTCGAATGATACGAAGACACGAGCGGAA
>JAADWU010000363.1:0-13401 GCA_023336255.1 Pythium graminicola
AACCAAACGTGGATGAATGGACACGTCGCTTGAGTGTGGAGGTCGTCGTATCACGTAGATAAGGTGGTGGTAGAGATGGATCAATGGCAGCGTCGATGGGATGAGTGGTTGTACGGATTGTCCATTCAAACTTATCGACTTTGCCAGGGGTGTCTTTAGCATGAACGACCGCGACCTTGTCGAATGTTGGTGCAGGGGAAATAGATGCGGGGCCCACCGCTGTAGTTGTGGATGTGGATGTAGAAACCAATGGAGTGAGGAATTCGGTGGCCTCGGTGATCGACTGGTTTGCACGACGCTGGGGTGTTTGAAAGGCTTTTGGTCCGGCAAGTGGCGCCTTGGGGTTCAGTCGTACAGGAGAATGAGCCTGAACAATACTTGGTTCAACCTTGATCTTCACGTCGGTCGAATCGTCGGTGGTTTCGTCCATTTCTACATCGGATTTACCCGCTGGTAATGAAATCTCGGGAGGAAGACATGCCTCCTCGACGTCACGACGTCGTGCAATATCTTCTGCGGCTTCTCGAAATAATGAACGGGCGCGGTGTGTCGTGGTCATCGATTTAGCTTTTGAGGCTGAGGCTTTGACAGGCGAGCCACTGCCATGAATCGGGAGATGAAATCGGAAAGTTGCGGCCTGCTCCCCAAACGTACGCTTGTGCACACGACGCTTGGTCTCTACACCTCGTGGAGGTAATGCCACACCGTTTTCCGCATTCGCTCCCGATGAGACGACCACTTGTCGCCCATCACTCGGCAGGAGTGCACAAAACCCGCTTGTTTTTGTCTTTTGCTGGGCGTCCAACTGCGTGAGATGCGCCATCACCGCTGTAGCTTCATCTTCATCGACCTCGACGTCCATACGATCCGATCGTGCTGTCGGTTCACCATGCGTCAGTGTCGAGAGGTTGTCGGGCCCCATGAACATCCGTTCTAAATCGCTTGGACGACCAAATTCTTCGTCCATTTTACTTGGTCGAAAAGTGTCAACATGATCAAGTTCCTCGACATGGAGATCATCCATATCAACATCATCAACATCGACACTTCCTACATCATCGTCTAACGCGTAAATCCCGTCAAAAGTGTCGCTACTGAGTGTACTATCACTCCGTGGTCGTTGAAATGGCGATGTATTCGACGGTCGTGTCGACGGCTCGTCAAGCGAAGCAACCAGCGCCAATCCCAAGGTCATGGGATCTGAACGAAGAATCCGTGGTGGTGGTGGTGGACGAGCCAATGGCGATGCACGTGCTCGACGAGAAGCGTCCATCGACACGTAATGAAGTAGTTACGATGCCCCCGCCATCCGCCCAGATTCCAAACCGACCCAATGAGCTCCCCGCCATTTTTGACCCAAGCCTTCCTGGGTATAAGAACGTTCTATATACGTATATAAGGTATTTTATAATATTTTCAATATTAGAAATGCAGTTAAAACGAGGTTGATGCTGCTGACCCGTGAACCCATTTTCCTCATTAACGCTGGCTTTCATGATCTCAAGCAACTTGTCCAGGTCAGGTCTGATGGGTCCACTCTCATTAAGACCCGTTCAAATAAACCTGACCCGTGTATAACACGAAACCCGTCAACCCGTTTCGAGTAGCTCCCATGAAACGTTGTCTTGCATTGATTGGCGTCCAGAGTCTTGCTCATGGCGCCCATGAAGAAAGGCGGTCGTGCGCATGCCAAGCCTACGGGCACCAAGAAACCAACCAAAGCTAAAGGTCCAAACCCCTTTGACGTCCGTTCGAATGCGAAAAGCAAGTACGAAGTCTTGGGCCGACGCGTCAAAGGCGCTGGACGAAATGTTGCGGCTGCGCGTGCCGACGCCGAAGCTCGTCGTAAAAAGTCGTTGGCTGCCCAATTCAAAGTCCGGAACAAAGCAAATGCATTTCGTGATCGACGATTGGGTGAAACCGATCCCACCATGTCGTTGGAAGATAAAATGATGGCACGTTTTGCCACCGAACGCAAGCGCAAGTTGCGCAATGCCCACGCCTTTGCGTTGGCCGATTCCGACGATGAACACGATGGTCAAGATGAGTTGTTTCTGACCCATAGGGGACAGAAAATTGATGATTATGAAGCATTGAATGGGGGTGCGTTTGATGACGAGGACGATGAAGACGATGCCACGCGGAAAATGGATCGCGAGATTGTGGACAAGTTGCATTTTGGTGGTGGTGAGGATACACCACATGATGGCGATCGTGGTGATCACAAAAAGACCCATAAAGAGATTATGCAAGAAGTGATGGTCAAATCCAAGCTCTTTAAAGCCGAACGTCAAAAATCCAAAGCTGCACAAGAAGATGCTTTTGAGCAATTGGATGAAGAATTTGATAGTCTCAAAGGATTACTATCGTTTCGTCCAACCAAAGGTACCAAGGAATACGATGCGATGGTGCGCGAAGAAAAAGCGGCTGCCCCACCCGATGAGTTTGACAAACTCACGCGCGAGTTGACATTTGAAGCCAAGGCCCAAGCAAGTGATCGTCGTATGACCCCCGAAGAAATGGCGAAACGTGAATATGATCGTCTTGCTGAATTGGAAAAGAAACGTATTGCACGTATGAATGGTGAGGAGGAAGAGAGTGACGACGATGGCAAGAAAAACAAGAAAGGCAAGAAGAAAGCCGAGATCATTATGCTTCCGCCCCAGACTGATGATGACCTGGCGTTTGATTATGCCATGGATCAAAAGTTTGGAGTAGTCGAGGAAGAGGAAGAGGAGGAAGAGGATGGCGAGGGCGAAGAGGAAGAGGATGAAGAGGACGAGAGCGAGGCCGATTCAGACGAAGAAGAAAAGAGCGACGACGAACAGGAGGAGGAGGAACAAGAGGACGAAGAGAAAGAGACGCCAGTGCCAGAAGCGGACGAGGAAGAAGATGACGAAGACGAAACTGCTGCCGCCAAGAAAGCTGAACGCAAGCGCAAGCGTCAGGAAGCGGCAGAAGAACTCCCGTTTGTGTTCCCATGCCCTGAATCTGCCGAAGAGCTTGCGGTTCTTTTCAAAGAACATGCAAACGGCTCTTCTGAACGTCGTGCTCTCATTGTCGAGCGTATCATCAAGTTTTACTCGGTCAAACTCAGTGCCGAGAACCAGCCGAAAATGCGTAGTTTTTTTGCAATTCTAGTACGTCAATTTCTCAAGTGGGCCAAGAGCTACGCCGTGTACAAGACTGATCTCGATGCCCTTGCCAAACAATTGTTTGTCCTTGCCCAAGACGTTGTGGATGCGGCCGGTGTCGTCGTCCGGGAGCTCCTCATCAATCTTCACAAACGTCTCCACAGTACCAAAGCCACATCCAAGTACCCCACGTTGGCCGAGCTTTTGTTGTTCAAAGCAATTATTCAGATCTTCCCAACATCAGATTTGCGTCACAATGTCCTCTCGCCCCTCGAGACGTTGTTGAGCGAATCACTCGTTCGTGGTGGGATTTATGAACGTAGTGACCTCACCAACGCTCTCTTTGCGTCAACACTGTTGCTTCAAATGACCAAGGACAAGCAACGGTTCACGCCCGAGATTATCGTGTTTGTTCGCAAAGTACTACGAGCATTTGCAGTGCGCGAGTCCGAGTCGTCCCACTGGCTCCGGACCGAATTAGAGGAATGGATCGAGACCGAGTCGTCGGATTCTCCGTCCCTCCCAGCGCTTGCATTGACTGAAGCATCCACAGCGTCGGCGCCAGCCGTCCTACGTGCTGTGGTGTCGCTCGTAGACCTCGTGGCGACGCAATACGCATCGCTTACGTCTTTCGACGAGCTAGTGTACCCGAGTTACTTGCTTCTCCACGAGATCGCACGGTCTGTATTTCAAGGCCGTCACATGGAGCTCAACGCTGTGATCGCCAGCGTGCATGATCGCCTTGCCGAGTGTTGGCGGACACGCGAACCGTTGCGGCTTCAGACGTTTGGACCAAGTGTCCTCCCAGCGTTCACGCCCAAATTTGATGCCAACTACACGGTTCGCAAAGACAAGACTCTTGATCGTGAAAAAGCCCAGACCAAACAACTTGAACGTCAAGTCAAACGCGCCCGAAAGAATGCTGCACGTGAATTACGTCGGGATGCATCGTTCTTGGCCCGGGAGAAACAACATGAAGAACAAGTGCGAGTCGCCGACAAGAAGGAGAAACAACGAGAGATTTGGAAATGGTTGGAAGAACAAAACGCGACATTTAACCAACAAGTCAAAAAGGGTGGGGAGATGCTCAAAGGTGGTGGCTCTGGTCCCGCCAAAAAGCGACGTGTTTCACGTCAGTAGAATGTTGCTGCAATCCCTCTTTTTTCCTTTCATAGACAAATAGACCGACATCGATAACCATACACAATCGTCATATTGATGTATACGGTGCATGATGCTATGCCTATTGCCCTTACTTGGCCGCACGGTCCTTCTTCGGAACACTCTTCTTGGTGTATTGACGTGTCGGTGGAGCGGGAAGGATGTTGGCAATGCCCAACAAATGCGCAACACGATCCGATGGTTGAGCACCGACGGAGATCCAATATCGCACACGTTCGCTGTTAAAACGAAGTTCCTTGACACCATCACTTGCCGCAATCGGATTGAACGTGCCAACCTACCAAAGAACATGAGTATTTGCATGATTATGGACAAGAAAGACACGAGAAAACGTACGATTTCGAGGTGCTTGCCATCACGTGGAGCACGTGCATCGGCGGCAACGATACGGTAGAATGGGAGGTCCTTGCGGCCCCAACGAGCGAGCCGTAATCTCACAACCATGGTAATGCAGTCACGAACCTTGGGACTTGGACAAGCAGAACCCCACACTTGTGTGGTCGAGCGATACGACTGGTCGAGTATCGAGTAGCTATACCTTGTTTTGGAACTCTCTCACCTAGAAATGATAATTGAGACTGGAGTGGTGTACATAAATCCTTTCTAAATCGATAAATAATTACTCTATCATTTGATACGACATCAAACATGAAGATCACCAGCCCAATGCGTTATTGTTCTTCAAGACCTTGTCTATCCAAAATGTGTGGTGTTTGTGAGTCTCCATGGGCTTTATGGTCGAGAGGCGAGGCGTTCCAGTCGTTTATAAATAGTCTTGGGTCGCTTGCATCTCATTGAGTTCATCTTCAATCTCACGAAGCAAGACAGCAATGTACTCTTGGTTGACATTACGCATCACAAGCTTGTGTGGTTGTGACACGTAGCCAGCAAGACGAAGCAACTGCACGATACTCGGGGTTTCTTCGAGCACGCGATCGTACTGGAACTCTTCGTGCGACAACGAGCGGAACTTGGAGCGGGAACCATCACGCTGAAGCGACTTGAGGATCTTGGAGATCGACTGGAGCTTGCGATGACGTTCCCACTGCGAAGGACACTCGGCATGCAATGATGAAAGGCAGGCACGGACTTGAGACACGGCTCCTTCAGCTTGACGTGGTGCACGGGACGACGAAGCCATAGTGTCGTTTTGGTTACGATCATAGCGACCTTGCGAACTCGACTCGCCACGTGACCGCGTGCTTGCGCTACCAGGTGCACGACGTGCATACTTTTGATCAGCATACTCGGGGCGATCGGGGCGATCATATCGGGTGGCAATCGGTTGCTCACGTCCGAATGGAGCGGACTGTCGACGGGAGGAGGCATCACTCCACGCTAGTTGTCCGTACTGATCATCTTGAGCAGGTGCACCTCCACGGAACGGAACCGAGTTGCTGCGCGGGCGCACAAGACCTTCCATCAGATCACGAAGTTCTTCACTCTCATCGCGGCCACCTTGACCACCCATGCTTGTGCGACGATTCGACGCAAGCACAGATGCACGGCGCGACGGTGGCTGAGGTGGACGAGAAGTGGGGACGACGTGTTGTCCAAAGAACGCTCTGTCGGGGGTATCCGCGCCAAAGAAGGTCGACGGGCGCTGACCTTGAGGCGCATCAGCATCTTCGTCGTCGTCTTCGTTGTGTGTGTTTGTGCCCAAGAAATCACGATCATCAGAGGAGGTCTCTTCATCGTCGTGCGCTGGATTCTCGCCAAGATGGTCACGATAATGAGCCGATCCAAAGCTTTCATGTCGTCGAGGACCACCGCTGGTTCCCAGATTTTGGTCAGCATATGAGGCCGATGACGACGCTGTCTTGTCCAGACCATGTCCAGGTGATTTCATAGGTGAGCCGGGAGTTCCGGGGATAAGTCGACCCTTGTCGTCCACGAAGAATGTCTCTCTTCCCGGTGGTGGAGGCGGTGGCGGGCGTGATGGTCGCTTCAGCGGAATGCCTGGTGAGGCTGATCGCGTGCTTTGAGGTGTACGCGGAGGGGGTGTAGTCCGTCCTGCAGAAGACTTGCGTGGGGGGATAGCAGGCTTCGAAATCTCCATCGGATTCATAACGCTGTACAACTCGCTGACCATGTCTGCGGTTGAATGAGCACGAGCACCAACGCTGGCCCGTGACGGGGCTGGCATGGATTGACGAGGCGTGAACTCGCTGCCGCGCCTGCGGTACTCGCCATGCTGACGATCGAACGAGCCGATATCCATGCTTCGGCGAGATGGCATGTTTGCTCGATTAAGAGTCTCAGAGCGCGCTCGCGACTTTGGCAGCACGGGTCGACCTCTCCACATGGGACCAGGCGAGCTACTGCGGGTGAAATCGGAAGGTCGGCGCACTGGCCGAGGCTGGACTTGATAGACAACGCTCTCCTCGGGTGTAATCGGGTCCTCATGAACTGTACCAAGACCACCAAACTCCGGGTCTGGCTCGGACTCAAAGTAAGACAGTTTGCGCTGAGCATCCATCAAATCACGTTGCAGGTCTTCGATCTTCTTCTCAAGAAGCTGGACTCGCGATGCTCGCATCGGTTGCCGCGAACGGAATGAAGACGATGGGTTTGAGTATCTATCATCGTATGCGGTGTCACGGGAACCGTGACCAGACTTCAAACTGCCCATTACGCGGTCGTAGTTTGCGGTCGAGTATTGATCATCACTGTCATTAGAACCCAAATCGCTCGCTTCGGATGGAGACGGCAGAATGTCATCAATCTCATCCTCCATCTCTGGGAACGAGTCATGATCCGACGCACACGAAGAGAGCACTGCACGACCGACAGCACGTGTTGCCTTTGCCGCTGCAAACGTCTTCTCCAGTACTGAGTTGAAATCGTCCTTGACACTATCCTCGGAGAAGCGGAACTCGAGTGAGTCATCATCCGGTTTAGCATCCTGGGCTGGCCGTGAGTTAGGAGGGAGTGTGGAAGAGGTCGGACGTCCACCAGCAGACGAAGGGTTTCTAGTCTTGCCACGACCGTCCGCCGATAATTCGACGGTGTCGCGTAATCGTGTCATCTGATCGTACAATTCAGTATATGCATCTTCCTCGCCAAAGCTCAGCCGTGACTCGCCAGCTTCAGAAATGGTAATGTTGATAGTATCACGTGCATCACGAATCTGGTCGACAAGATGGGAGAGCGTTTGCACTGTCTCGCGTGGATTCTTCATAAACGTCGACAATCGTTTCTTGGATTTGGGGGTACCCTTGCTACTATTGTCGAGTAACAACTTGGCTGCATCACTGGGTCTTCGCATTTGGTCTTTAGCTTCATTTTCCATAAACTGGCGATCGTCATTCGGACTTCTCCGCTTTCCACGTGGTTGATCATTGAAATCTTGTGATGATCCATCTGATGTGAGTGTCTCATTGTTGTGACGTTCTTGTGAAGACTCGGGGATAATCGTACGACCTGCCTTGGTCATACACGATGTACAAATCCGCAGTTCTTTGAGGTCGTAGATGGGTTCGTCGAGTTGCCGCAATGGTGCACATGATGAGCAGACGACTTCTCCACATGCTCGACAATGGTGCTTACGATGAAAGAAGAAGCCCCTGAGACACACAGCACAAGCCTTGCGGTCGCCGTTGGCGACCCATTCCCATTGCTCAAGAAACTTCATACCGCTCACACGCTGACGATCCAGTAGTCCGCGCAACCGTGTCACAGCACCAACCATATCTTGCATAATACCTTCGAGCACACTGCGGACAATAGGTTCGATATCCCCATCAATTTGACAGATTGAAGTAATGCGGACAACATTGGGTTGGTGGGTCTTGGACACAATAATCCCCGAGCGTGAGAGGTAGCCACGCACAAAGCCAAAGTTCTCTAGCAATGGAATTTCACGTTCCCGCTGAATGGATTCTTGAAGGCAAAACCCTACGACCATGGATCCAGGAGCAGGCTTATGTCGACCAGCATATTCGAGAAATGAAAAGTCGAGTTTGTTTGAGTCGCCTTTTCCTTTGAAGGCGCACCATTTGATCGCACGATAGGAATAATCCGGACGTCGATTTGCAATCGATGATGGAAATTTGAAGAGCGTACGTCCATCAACAAACGCAGCGCCATGAAGATGGTTCATCATCTTACGGTATTCCTTGGTCTTGGTGCGCGCAATCGCAAGCAATACTTCATCAGGCCGTGTGTCGGGGACGATAACTGAACATTTAATAAGTGTCGACGCAAACGTCGCCTTGGTCGCGGGTCGCATATCGAGAAATTGTGTCTTTTGAATGGAAATATTGTGTTTCGGGGTTTTGATATCGGTCCATTTGTACGCAAGTTCGGCATCTTCGGCAATCCGAATGAGTTCATTCAAACGTTCTTTTCCCAACCGTTTATAATATCGTACTTCTTCCCCATTGAGTACGACTTGCGGAAAGAAACTCTCATGCAACGGAAACTCGAGCATCGTCGTTGGATGGTCGAGAGAGAGCGTCGTGGGCACGTCGCTTCGAATTCGCAAATGACCTTCGAGGGAAAGTGGATCGATCCAGTCAGCGCGTCCCAATTTCTTTGGCGGAGGAGGGGGGGAGTGGAGATGCGACGTTCACAATCGGCCAATCTTGGTTGCGATCCAAAAGGCGGCAGATGAAGCAGCGTGGCAAGACCACAGCCAATGGGACGCGACGCGGCTGCCGTTGGTTTACCGTACGGCTTCACTCGTAGACACGGGGAAATAGACAGGAGAGTAAGGGGGCTTTCTATCTCACGAAGGCGTTGTGGTTTCCGTGGCCGTCAGGGGAATTTCCCCTTGTGTATGTAGGGGCGTGAGGGAACGACGGCAAAATGTACCGTAGGAAAGAGCGAGAAGGGTGGTGTTGGGAGATTCCAACACAAATCCAACACAACCAATTAGGTTTTATGATCGGCACAAAACTCCAAATTGGGCTACAGGACGCCAACAAACAAAACCGAGGATGCAAATGAATGCCTGACCCGAGTGTCGATGCTGGTAGCGGCGAATGTTGTGTGTGTGGAACCCAGTGTAGGGCACGACCGACGACAGACGAGGCAACAATGCCACGATGGTGTGTTGTGAGTGGCAAGATGCCACTGCCTACTTTCATAGTGAATTTCAGTAAAAACTCCAGCACGGCAGACCAGCCAAAATCCCAACACCAACAAATTGATAGCAATTTGAAGGATCCACAACACAGAAGAGGGCAGAACAAAGCTGTCGTCGTGTTGTGATCTAACGTTCTATGTGAGTAATGGGTTGAGTGAAAGGACACCATGGATTCGAAACGGGTCGAAAACCCACCCGTTTAGAGGTGAGAAAAACCCGTGGGACATACAAATTCCTACACAAAGCATAGCATTCACACAACCCGTGAGATATGTTTCTAGATTTTGAAGCTGTATCAGAACTGTAACCCGACCCGCTTCACACATCACAAAACACGGTGCTGAGCTGAAGATCCATACGTTCAGAACCAAATCCGGGTGAAGGGACGCGTCCCTCCATAGATGGGTAAATCGTCGCCACTTAACAAAGGGACCCAACCTCAAAAGCAACACTGATATTGTCGGGGCATTTGGGATGAAGGCATCGGGTTGCCGAATCGTTCCTCCGATGTCTCTTCGCTCCTGTATAATCGTAGGGTGGAACGATGCGCGACTGGGCCGTTGACTGTTTGCTGCGTGCGTAGAATATTCTACACTATGTAGCGAGTACTGTACACCATGCGATGGCACCAGCAATTGCGCATTTTATCAACATGGCTAGATTTCCCCTTGGGACATGTCGCGGTGCCATGGTGGCTTCATTCGGTGATGACACCAGCTCATTTTTAGTTTTATTAACAGGAATTGATGCTGCGGTCATCACAACACACTGGTGGGCATCCATCCCAACTGTCGTCATTTCGTTAACTACAATGTGACGCTCAATGGGTCGCGGACGAGACGAACGATATATGTCCGCGACTGACGAAGATGTCATATTTTGCAGAAGATCCTCGTGCTAAACACATTCGTGACAGGAAGCAACCACTCCCACTCGTTGATGGCAGTGTCATGGCCATCAACCCATGTGGTGGTGGTGGATAAAGTATCTTCAACCACCAACAGACATAAGCATCTGCGTTGATGGCAGGAGCATGTCGCAAGGTGCTGGCGCCAATGGGTGCTCGCGTGGTGTCTGTGGCATCTCGCTGTGGCAATGGAACTGCCATATCTGCGGAACGTTGGTGTACATACAACACTGGAGCATTTTTGTACAAGCGACAAATCCCAACGTCATTGTCACGATAGACGCCACAGCTGCGCATCTTGCATTGTCACTTTAGTGAGGGAATATCGAGATGTCACTAATAGAACGCACTTTCTCCCAGCCCATATCAATGCTACCAACAAGCAATCATGAGGAGGAAAAGTAACACTACGTATTTCATTCACTTATGCTGACAATCCCACAATCCTATGTTGTTTACACAGAGGCACCTGCCTTGGCATAGGCAGCCGAGACTGCACGACGACGCTTGACAAAGCCAAACCCGCCAAGTCCAATGCCAACCACAATGCCCACAATCAACACTGGTAGAAGCGACCCCAAGAGCGCCTTGATCGTCTTGTACTGCTTCAGACGGGTCGATGTGATGGTCGCACTCTCTTCACCAAAGTAAGCAGGAAGGATAACTTCTGCCGTGAGATTGGGCCACAAAACATCAGTCATGGGGGCATTCGGCACAAATTGCGACTTGGCGAACGCATACGACGCCATAAGGCGCTTGCGTGCTCGCATGGCTTTGCCGGTACCTGGCTCCACGTCCACCATCGTTTGGTAACGGTCATAGTATTCCTTCTTGAGCTTACCCGATGCGTCGTACATCACATCTTTGGAGGCAATTTTTCCATCAAACATCGTCACTTCGACATTTTCAAGCAACGACTTGTCACCAAACAAGTACAGTGGATACGACACGTACGCCAGGAAGCCAACATTGAATGCCATGGACTGAACACCATCCACTGGCATGGCAGCACCACGTGCAGCCTTCCAGTCTTCATAGACGAGGAGATCATTTGGTGGCTGGAAACGTGTGAGCTTGGCACCGTCGTGGACGTAAGTCTCGCCCGTGTTGATCAACGTGATGTTTTGCTTGGCTTGAATGAGGTACATAATGTTGTTCTGGAGATCCACTTTGTTTGGGAATCCCGTAATTGAGACACCCTTGGGCGGAGTGGAAGTCGCATCGTTGCCGATAACATCGCCACAAGTTGTGTTGGGTGTCTTGGCATCACAGTTGCCGTACTTGGCAAATGCATTGAGCTCTGCGAGCGTTGGATTACGACGCGAGTCAAGCGTCGCCCAGATTGGTTGTGAACGGAAGCCATCGTACTGAATGTACTCACCAATCTTGGACTTGTCATCACAGCCCGTGCGTTGAATGTACGTATTGAGAATCGAACTGTCGGGAGCCTTCTTGGACCAATCAAGACCTGAGGTTTCGGCGGCACCAGGCAACGGCGCCGCACACACACCAAACGTGTTGCACAAGTTACACGTCGAGTTGACCACAGTGGCTTGGTCAAGACCGTATGCATCCGTGTACATGTTGACGATTTTACCACATATCGTTGGATTCACACGAAGGATCTTGGCACCAGTTTGACATTTTTTACACTCGGACCAAATATCGGGACACGTGGCAGCCGTACAGTTCGCACATTTCTCATTGTAGTTGGAACCTTTTTCACACTCATTCTTGTAGTTCGTCCCCAAGCCAATGCCGGCCAGCATACTCGGGTATCCAAGTGCCCAATGGGAGATTGGACGCTTGGCAAACACACCATTGTAGTCAAAGCCCGTGAGTTCGAGGTTCTGGATACCAGTGACACCCGCACTTAAGAATGGCAAGACCGTACTGCCCAACTTCTTCCAGGCCGCGGGCTGGTTGGAATTGAGACCATTCGACCAGCGCATCATTTGCTCCTTGTTGGCCTGAACAATCTCCTCACGCGCCGACTCGTTGAGGTTTTTGCCCCAAAGTGTACCAGCAACAAGACGACGCAAGTATCCAAGTTCACCACCGGCTTGGGAAATCACATTGACGTACCCAAGATCCATGGAAATGACTTCATCCGTATCCTTACAACCTTCACACGATTTACTGGCATCAAAGGTGTGGTACGTGTAGAGCTTGTAGCTGATCTCGTTCTTATCTTCAGAGAGCTTGACATCCACCTTGAATTGGCGACGACGGTAGGCGTACGGTCCAACCTCTGTCATCTTGATTTTCTCACCCTTTTCCAAGTATTCCATTGCGTTGGTCACGTTGAACATGTGAAGATTGTAGAAGTATGGTGTGCAATCCTTGCAGTCACCATACTGATCAAGGAAGGCTTCTTTTCGAATGTCCGATTCCTTGCATGTCGCGACACCACCGTTAATCTTGTTGGTGATCACAGGGGGCAAGGCAACCGCGTAAACCGTTGAAATCACAGCAAGTGCAGCGCCAGCACCCATGAGTGTATGGGCGACTGTGAGTGGTGCACAGCCTCGACGCTTCGTGTGACCATCAGCCCCATCAAACTTGGTCCCACCTGGTGTGACGACCGACTTCTCGTATGCCTCATGGGCCGAGCCTGGGGTTTCAAGGTGGTCTGGCATCGTCTTTTGACGGAAAGAAGCTTGGCAACCGGCAGGCAAATGCACAAATGGCACGGGAAAGAGACTACAAATCGATCTCGAATTCCAAAGGCTGAATAGTTGGATAGCCGAAGGTCCGGTTGGATAACATTAGGTGAGGACGTGGGACGTGCTAATCTCTAGAGTATACTGATGAATTGTATGGAAAAGCACCGGGAAGCTGTTGTACGTGTGACTCACACACAGCGCAAGAGTGTTTGGTCAGGGTCTGTGGTTGAAGTTAAACAAGGAGATGAGGCTTTTCGATTCTCCACTATGATGTTCCAAACACATCATATCATTTATGACAGGTATAATGCCTTGCAACACTATGTAATTGTCACCAAGTATGTGCGGTAGTATTTACTATAAGAGGCATTTTAATCAGGTCTCCCATTTCCAACAGCTGCTGCCCATCCCATTCGCGTAATC
>JAADWU010000364.1:0-13380 GCA_023336255.1 Pythium graminicola
CACCAAGACATCCCCACTGCCCACGAGATTCACGTCCGTGTTGACACAGACGATCGATCCGGACGCGAGATCCCCCGACCCTGCGAGCGCAATAGTCTGCTCCTGGCATGATCCCTTTTTGGAGTAGGTGATATCCCCCGAACCGGCAATGGCTGCTGTGAGGTTGTACACTTGAAGATTGTTGCTTTGAACCGTAATATCCCCGGAACCAGCAATTGCCGACACCAAGGTATCCTTGATCTTGGCTTCGTCGGCAACCACCGCCAAGTCACCACTACCAGCAATACTGAGCGCAATATTGTTGGCACTGAGCGACTTGGCCACTACTTGAACAGTACCCGAGCCTGCAACCGACACCGAGAACGAACCAAGCGACCACGTCGTGCTATCGGACCCAATAAACACATCGGACGAACCCGCCAGCGAGACCGAGAGTGAACTGGTGGTGTTTGACGATTCAAGCACATTGTCTTCAAAGACCGTATCACTGCTTCCAGCAATACTGACCTCACGCAACGCTTGCTTGTTGGCCACCACGACACGTGTCAACACGTAGCCTTGACCTTGAAAGTTATCATTCTTCAAATGCACTTCAATGGCATCGTTCTTGTTGTCACCGTTCACAACTTCAAAAGCATCCAGCAACGCCGAATTGTTCCCACTAAACACGACCGTGGCAACTGTCGTGCTATCAGCCGACGCAAGCGATGCGTCATACTCGACAAATACACGTCCAAGTGTTTGAAGTTGCAGTGTTGAAAGCGGTGTCGTCCCAGTGACTGTCCACGTCTTGGCAAACGATTGGTTGTCCCCAAGCGACGAGGTCGGCGACGTGGCGGGGGACGACGAGATCTTGAATCCAGCGGTGCACTCGTAGAGCGCAGTGGCCACCAAGAGCAGGGACTGAAAGAGTTTCATTGTCGTTGGCAACGAACAAAAAAGGAAAATGCGGTCTTAGCTTCTCGAATGTGGTGGGGATTTTCAAGGAGAGGGAAAACGAGGTGATGTCTCATCATGCGACATCAACTGTCATGGATTCCACCAATCAATGCCGGGAATCAGAATGATTGACGAGATACCAACACTCTAACCAGAATGATGGTACCAATGGATCCATTCGAGTTTGGATCGACCAGCTGTAAGGTATGTGAGCTTGTATCGGGAGAACGTGGAAACATATGTACATACCATACCACTACACCAGTACCTAAAGCTGCGGTGCAATTAAACAGACATGACTTTGTCCTGTGCTTGCGGCTGGACGAATCCTGCTCATGGAAAATTGCGAGCGACGAAGGGAGAGCATCACCACTCAAAACGGCTATTATAGATCCCAAGAGTCCATCTTCTATGACCGTAGCGTCTGATGCACACCCCACAGTGCTGTGAGATCATTGCGTCAGGGAGCAGACGGGATAGTTTCTGTACAGCAATCATTCCGATGTACGACATCTTCGTCGGATCATGGACGTGTGCAGAATGTTGGCGATCCAGTCGTCACGTCGAGTGACCTGATTTCGAAACGCACTGCAGTCGGTCTGCGTCCACTATGAGTACGAATCTTGTGTTGTGTCGATCCGTGCAACATGCTCACTTTCCAATTTGCTTCTCAACTGAAAGTCAAGTGTATTCCCCATGAAGCTCGCATCGTTGTTCAGCCTAGCGTCGGTTGTGGGCTCGGCCCTCGCATCGTCGGGGTCGACCCGCGTATGGAGTATTACATCGGCGAATGCTGTGAAACCTGACACAGTATTGGGCAAGCATCAAGATTTTATCAAGGTTTGGACCATCAAGGGTTCAGTGCCAGTCGGCGCAATCCAACTCAATGCCGCCGGGTCGGTGTTTATCGATTACGATGACACCTTGAACAATGCTGTCACACCTGTGCCGAGTACGGAGGCGCCAACCGACGCCCCTACGACTCAACCCCCGACAGAAGCCCCTACTACAGTGCCACCAACTGAGGCGCCGACCGACGCACCCACGACGCAGCCGCCAACTGACGCACCAACAACTACCACTCCACCGGCTCCAACCTCAAGTACCCCGACTGCTTCCTCACTCGGTGGTGCTGTCACATTGGCGGCGGAGAACGACAAGATTGTGGCCAAGGTCGTGTTCAGTGGCAACTGCACCGACCTCCTCGATGAGTTTGAAGTTGTGGAAAACCGTGGAGCACTCAAGATTCACTTCAAGAACCAAAATTTTGCAGGTATGGGCTACATTCTCACGCAGATCGTCGTGGGTGAAAAGGATGCACTTGCTTCAATCTCATCCCGGGGTTCCAATGGTATCTATCTCAGCGAAGGCGTCGTCGCTTCAAACGGTAAAGCCCCTGACTTCTCCGTCAGTGGGGCTGGTGACGTGTTTGTGACGGCCCCCAAGACAAACTTTACACTAGAATCATTGAATGTCAAGGTCTCAGGCTCGAGTAACATCCAGTTTCACGCTGCGAGCCTCACGGTCAAAGGCACAATCTCTACCAAAGTCTCGGGCGATGCGACGATCGCGATCGTTGCCGACACGATTGAAGTGAGCGACACCATCCAGTCCAAGGTCAGTGGTCAAGGACAAGTGTACTACCAGGCTGCAAGCGTGATTACTTCAACGATCGATACCAAGATCAGTGGTGATGCTAACGTGACCATCTCGACGAACGGTACGTGCGAGTCCCAGGACATTAGCATCTCGGGCCAAGGCAACGTAGCTACAGCGTCGATTCTCTGCAAGGACACCAAGATCAAGATGTCGGGTGATGGTAATGTCCTTGTTCAGACCTCGGGTACGTTGACGGTTCCGCACGAGGTGGACGGGAAGATCCACTACTGGGGTCCGACACCACAGAGTATCACCGATGGTCGTCCCCCTCGTCCGCCACATGTGCGTCCTCCACGTCCACCTCGTTGTGGTCGCAAGCACCACGGTTGGTGGTGGTCGGGTTGGTGGGGTGATGATGATTGTGATGACGACAGCGATGATCACAATGATCATGAAGATGAAGACTCGGATCGATACTTGCCCAAGAGCGTGACGTCGGTGCCTGAGAACACATACTCAACGTACGAATTGCATGATGTACCAGCACGTGACGCCTCGTTCCTTATCCTCACTGTCCGTAAGAGTCGTTGGGGTGGAGATCCGAGCGAACGTATCATCGTTTCGCTTCTTGGCTGGGACATTGACATTGGTGGTGGCTCGGCGTCTGTGAGTGACAGCATCAATCAATTCGCTGTGCGTGGTGACAAGACCCACAGTCCGTTGGTGGCCGCGTTGCTCGGGGTCGTGGCGGTTGGTGTTGTTGCAGCTGTGGGCGTCGCAATCCACAACGCAGTATTGCGCCGTCGTCGTCGTCGCGAGTACGAACCTCTTCTCACGGTTGTGGCCCACTAATGGACCTCGTGGATTTGTGTACATGGCTACATATTTTTTACGTCACTGTGAGGCGTAAATCAGTTGAATATAAATCGCAATTTGGGCAGTAAAACACAAAATATGACGATTACGTGGTCCTTTCTTTTCAACCAATCAACTGTCCGTACTTTGATACCATCATTCCCAAACACCAACAAAAAAGCATTGGCCACCACCAACATCCAACACACATTTGACAACACCATTATGGCGCCACGGAAAAGCTTTGGGAAGAAGAAAGGTGGTGGTGGTGGGCGTAAAGGCAGCAAAGCAGCCGCGAAGAAGCGTAAACAATGGGATGATTACGATCCCAAAGCGGCCAAAGCTGCCCGACGTCAAGTGGATTTTGATGAAGAAACGCCCATGACCAAGAAACCCAAACGCTCGGAAGGACCAAAATCCTCCATGTTTGCGCAGTGGAAAGAAAAGAAAATCTCTCAACGACGTAAAGAACGACAGTTTATGGGTCATGCAGATGCGAAAAAAGCAGCACAGCGCGCAGCGTACCAAGCACAAAAGAAACGACTGGCGAATACGGCGTATGGAGGACACGACGAGGGGTCGGAGGAAGAAACCCCTATCGCACAAGAGGAGGAGGAGGACAGTAATGAAGAGGATGAGAGTGAAGAGGACGAAGGGGAGCGTGGTTCAAAGCGACGATCGGTCTTTGACCAGTTTGTGCAGGCCTTCCAACGGTCGTCGGTGGTGTTGGAGGACGACGAAGATGTGGAGGACGACGAAGACGAATATGAGGAGATTGAAGTGGGTGAAGACGGTAATCCAATTGAGGTGGAGGAAGACGAAGAGGGAGAGGAAGGAGAGGAGGAGGATCACACGGATGCTGATGCAGGGGAGGAGATGGAGGAAGTGGCGCAAGACGAAGAGGAGGAAGAGACAGATGAAGGTGGCGAGATGGATGAGACCGAATCGAATACGTATGATCCGTACCGTCAGCGTTTTTTGCTCACCGAGTTCAGCGAAACCAATGCCACACAGATGAATACAGCAGCACGCAAGTTTGTGCCGCTCACGGCGTCGAATGGTGATCACAAGCTTGTGCCAGCGTCAATTTTGGACGAGTTCAATGTCTCTTTCCGTCGTGGTACACAGCAAGAAGACGAGAGAGAAGCATTGCGAACGCTGCTGTCGCCCGCCCTCAACGTACGAAGCCGTCTCCTCCAGGCGTGGAAGAATGCTGACGCCGATCCTGAATTATGGCGCGAGACGTCCCCACTCGAGTACTCACTCTTTCAGCAGTTCTCATCCTACACGGATGTGTTCTTTGCTGGTCAAACACAGGCATTGACGCGTCCGCTGCGACGCCTCACGGCGATGCACACGTTGAATCATGTATTCAAGTCCCGCGACACAGTTACTCGTAACAACGAGCGACTACGTAAGCGTGAGAACAAGGAAGAGGACGAAGATGAAGAAGCTTCAAAGCCTGATCTTTCGGTGGATGATGAGAAGGAGTATCGTGATCAGGGTTTTTGCCGCGCTACGGTGTTGATCTTGATGCCACTACGAAGTGCGGTTTCCCAGTTTGTCACTGAACTACTCGAATTGCTTCCGCCAACAGTCACCATGTTCCACAATAAGGACCGTTTCTTTAGTGAGTACGGCAAAACCGACAATGACGAGGAAAGTGGAGACGAAGCTGGTGATCAGACGGAAGATTTGAAGGAGTGGCAGCGTGTTTTCGCAGAGGGCAACAATGACGATTCGTTCCAGATCGGCATTTCGTTCTCACGTCGTGCTATTCGATTTTACAGTGACTACCGTCAGGCTGATATTATCCTCGCGTCACCTCTTGGCCTTCGTCAACAGCTCGGTGATGAAGTTGTGGACGTCGCGGAGACCCAAACGCTCTCAAGTGAGTTCTTGTCGTCGATTGAAGTGTGTGTACTGGATTCTGCCAGTCTCTTGTTCATGCAGAACATCGAACATCTCCGCTATGTGATGCAAGCACTCAACGTCAAGCCGAAAGAAGCACCCAATGCCGACTTTTCGCGTCTTCGGGAATGGAATTTATCATTCCTCGGTGCCTACTTCCGTCAAACGATCGTCTTTGCCCATGGCGTGGAGCCTATTCTGCAAAATATCGTGAACAAATGCTGCAAGAACCAAAGTGGTGTCATCAAGTACGTACGCAACTATGACAGCAACACAGGCGAGTCCTCTGCTTCGATTACTCGCGTTGTTCCTCAGATCAAGCAAATCTTCCAGCGCATGGATTTGAGCTCAGGCCGCGCACTTTCGCTCACTCCTGCAGAAGAAGTTGAATTACGATTTGAGTACTTTGAGAAGCACATTTTCACACCATTGCTGGACAATCCTCGGCGTCATGTGCTCATCTTTGTGCCATCATACTTTGACTATGTGCGCATTCGTAACCTGTTTCATGATTCGATGAACGAGAAACTCATCCGTACGGTCCAGTGTTGTGAGTACACAACATCCAAGCAAGTCTCACGTGCCCGAACATCGTTCTTCCACGGTCGTTGCCACGTCATGCTCTTCACCGAACGTTTCCACTTTTACCACCAGTACCAAATCCGAGGTATTCACCAAATCATTTGGTATGGACTTCCCGTTATGGGTGATTTTTATCCCGAGATGCTCAACATGTTTGAAGACCACAAGGCAGCTAGTGACAATGTCAATGATGAAAGCAAGAGCAGTATTGCACTGTTTACACGCCACGATCTCTTCCGATTGCAACGTATTGTCGGTCCCAAGCGCGCAGAACGCATGTGTCAGAACAATGCCAAGAAAGCAACGTTCCTGTTTTGCTAAACGAGATTCAGATCCATGTAATAGACGCATTCAGAAACACAATCATTATATTCACCGTCTCATCGTTCCACACGACGAACAGCTGGAAGATTGGTTTGTGATGTCGATGGCCTCGCATCACTGTGAAGTAATGCACGTTCGAGAACACTGAAGGCTTCCTGTTGAATCAATTGTGTCCCTTGGAGCCGTTGAATCAGCTCCTGTTCTTGACGTTCCATCTCTTCCACACGACGTTGATGATCTTTAATCCGTCGTTCTTCTTCAATCACTTTCCGCATGTACCGCAATGCAACGTTTTGTTGATGTTGGTGACGTTCGATTTCTTTCTTTTGTTTCACCAATTCTTCCTGCCGTCGAATAGCTTCTCGTTTCTCGCGAGCCCGTTCAACTTCTTCAAGTTGTTGTTTTTCTTTTTCAGCTTTGAGACGTTTGCTCTCATTTTTAACAATCTCGACGTCTTGGTATTTCTTTGAAATGATCTGAATTGCAGCATGTTTCTTTTTGATCACCGATTCTTTCTTAAGTGAGTATTGTTTCTTTTGAATAGATCGTGTTTCTTTTTCTTTTTCCAATGCGAGATTCGTCTTGTATTCACATTTCTTGAGGTTGGCTTCACGTATTCCCATGACTTCGTTGGCTCGGTCTTTTGTCTGTACAATTTTTTTCCATGCACGTGATTCTTCTTGCTACAATGGTATTGTTATCAGTGGTTGGTGAACAAATTAGGCCCTACAAGCATACCTGAAGGAGAGATATTCGATTCTGGAGAAGCTTGAGATCACACTCGGCTTGTTTTCGCTTGGACTATGACAGCATAGAGAGTTTGATCAATCTACTTGTCGTTTGTCGCACTGTTGCATCGCAGTATACCTCTAGAAGGCGACTACGAATAATAGGAATGGTACCCGCACTCTGGACTCGTTTCGCAAGTTTGGGGTGTCGTAACTTGTACCAAAGACTCATGATTGCGTCTTTTGGCGCATAGTCCTCGCGTAAATTACGTAACAGTTCAATCAATGCCATGGTCTTGCGGTCTTGTGGTAGCTTAAGTAGTTGTGCGATCACTTGCTCAACTTCGACTCTAGTATCTTCTATTAGCATACACACACTTCACATCAATGGTTTGAATGACGTACTCATCATTCGCATTCGGTCGAATCTGTTCTAGTACGGCATCGACCGATTGTCCGTCGGTTGTAAACAATGGCTCGAGTTGTTGGGCAATCTGCTGCTGCAATTGTATTGCATTGTTCTCTTCATGATCGTCGGCATCGGGTGAAGCAGCCTCGGTTACGGTGCTGCAACTACCACTGGCCACCGCGAGTTCGCGTGTACTCGGCTCGTCTTCCTGTTGCAATTCATCTTCATCATCGCTCATGCACAACGCCAAGTCTTGTGCATCCATTGGCATACTTTTGTTGTCGCTGTTATCCCTTGGGCTCAGAAATGTACCCATATTGTTGTTTCCAAGAAAGTACACACTATTTTGAGATCCAAATCATCTCTGATTGGCTACTGGGATTCCTATTTCCACCAATCATAATTATTCACTCATCACTTTAGTGACATGTCACTCGGTCGCCCAACCAGCCCTTCATGACCGATCGATTGGCAGGACGTCATATCGCAATCACGGCGTGATTTATAGGCGAAGATGCAAGCGTTTACGCGTCTCCCACGCCGTCCCTGGTCCACCACAGCCATCGCCAGTCGTCTCGCTAGTCGTGCTGTCGCTGGTGGACCGTTGTTGCCGCTTGGTGGACGTGGAAACGCACTATCGGCCGCCCAATGCCAGCGAATTCACACACGGTTGATCTATCCCACGGGTGCTGCGCTGGCTCAATCGATTGCGTTCACGCACACACCAAGCAGTGGATCTTGTCGTCTATTCTCTTCTCAGTCACGCCTGTTGTTGGCGTCGTCATCAGCTACTGGTACGTGCCCATACGAACATCTAGAGACAAGGAGCTCATGCGCGAATCTCGTGGTTTGTAGAGGCGACCGCCGCGTCCACCGACATCAAATGGACACCGGATGCCATCAAACACTTGAACAAACGACTGAAATTCTTTCCACGCGACTATGACGTCCGTGCAATTGCCATTGAAGCAGGTTTAAACCCGGAAGAATGGGGTGTCGCCGCAGCTGGCTTTCGTCAATCCTTTCTCAAACAACCGGAACTCTATTTTGTGGACCAAGCGGAATTGCTTCATTTTGTCCATGATTTTAATCATGGCCAAAAGAAGAAGAATGCCTTTGTGTTTTATCCACATTTCGTCACGTTTGCCACGGCCAAGAATTATATTGCTACCAAAGGAGAAGGTTCGTTTACATTGCAACAAATTACCGATTTACGACTTCCCCATGAATTGTATCCATTGGCCAATGCGATGAAACGTCGAATTATCTACCATGAAGGACCAACGAATTCAGGGAAAACATTTCAAGCACTTGAGCGTCTCAAACAAGCTGGCGAAGATGGTGGTCTCTATTGTGGTCCCTTGCGTCTCTTGGCCCTCGAAATCTACGAACGTATGAACATGGATGGATTGTATACGTCCTTGGTGACGGGTCAAGAAAAGAAGATCATGCCGCATGCCACCCACGTCTCCTGTACGGTGGAAATGGCCAATATCAATCGGAAATGGGATGTTGCTGTGATTGATGAAATTCAATTGATTGGGGATCCCCAACGTGGTTGGGCATGGACACGTGCGCTCTTTGGGTTGCAAGCCAATGAAATTCATGTATGTGGATCGGGGGAAGCCGTGGAATTGGTTGAAAAGTTTGCCGCCGCCACGGGGGATTCGTTTGAAGTCCGACGATACGAACGTCGATCGCCCCTGCACATTGATGAAAAACATTTGCATTCGTATCGAAATGTACGACCAGGGGATTGTGTCGTTGCGTTTTCCCGTCGGGATATTTTTCAGATCAAACGAGATATTGAAGTCAAGTCGGGGCTCAAGTGCTGTATCATTTACGGACAACTGCCGCCGGAGACACGATCCCAACAAGCACGACTTTTCAATGCTCAAGACAATGACTACAATGTCCTCGTTGCATCGGATGCTGTCGGCATGGGACTCAATCTCAATATTCGACGGGTTGTGTTCTCCACAGTGAAAAAGTACAATGGTGGTGGTGGTGGTATGGCCGATATCTCGCATTCTCTTGCCAAACAAATTGCCGGACGGGCAGGACGCTCGGGACTAGTGTACGACATGGGTGGTGTCGCCACGACGCTCGCGGTCGACGACTTGCAATACCTCCGTGATGCCTACCACGCACCAATCACACCACTCAAATCGGCTGGATTGTTCCCTTCGACGGAACAAATGGAAGAATTTGCCAAACAATTGCCGGGTGTTCACGATCTTGCGGATTTGCTCGATAAGTACGTCACCCTCGCACGTCTGGATGGTGATTATTTCATGTGTAATCACATTGATATGAAAGACGCCGCAAATCTCCTGGCAGATCTCGACATGAAGCTATCGGATCGTTTTACGTTTTGTCAAGCACCCGTGAACTTGCGCAATCCCCTTGCCCGTCGTGTGTTTTGTGATTATGCTCGAGCACATTCGAAAGACGAAGCTGTGAAACTGGATATTTACTTGCCACGGTATGCTCCTCAAACGGCCGAGACTTTGCGTGATGTTGAGATCAAAGCACAAATCATTGATTTGTACTTGTGGTTATCGTTCCGATTTGAAACAACGTTTGTGGAGAATGAATTGGCGCTCGAAATGAAGGCCAAAGCACTTGAATTGGTGGAACAAGGTTTATTGAACACAACATATCATAGTAAGAAAGCCAAGAAACAACAACGACAAGCACAACATGAGCACGAACGACCAGATCATTCTCGTCTTGTTCGTGTGACCGATGATGCAGACCCTCTCCGTGGTTGGCACAGCACCCAAGATGATCAAGACGACACTAGTTTTCGTGATCGCGTGCATGGACGTATTATGCGTGGCCTTGGGGCAAAAAAGCAACAAGCGGATCACGAAAGTGACGATGAAGATGACCTTGAAGTGGCGATGCGTCGATAGAGGGGCAGCAGTCCTCGATCAATACAGAAACAAAGACTTGATATGTGTGTATGGAGGTCGTGTGATGAACAGGCCACTGGACGAAGCACTCTGAGCCAAGACAAACGATCCATCAACCGACATCGCGATGAGTATTGACCAAGGTATCATTTACACCGCCCAGACAACTCACGCCGTGATCACGACGACATTGGTAGTCGCATGATCACGCAGCGTCTTCATATCGAGTCGTTGTTTCCAACCTTACAACGCCTTGAACCAGTACAATCCCATAAGAACCAGAACGTTGGGTCGTTTCGATACCTTGTGTAGCACAGGGCAGTGGGAGTGCGAGTGGATTGCCAATGCACGAGTCGAATGATGATAAAATCTAGAAAAAGTTGAATGCAATGACGCCAGTGCTCGTGATGACGCCCCAAATATCGAACAAAAGAACCCTATTGTTCGATTTTCTCGTATTACCTTGAACTGACGTCGCAATGCATTCTTGAAACACCTCGCATGACGAGCATACAGTACGATTCTTCACACCACACCAGCCATGATGATGCCCAGTCACCAAAACCTCAGCCCTCGATCACACTGTGTCGTTACAAGGCTCATGGAGTTGATCCAGGGGATTCTAATACTCGCCACCCCATTAGTTCACTGTGTCTTTACCTCCTCGCGTTCTACCCGTTGAAAAGAAGGATTCTACCCACCTCCTTCCGTCAAATGAGTTCGATGGTTCCTCATTCTGTACATTCCTTTCTTACATCTTCTCGAGAACAATCGTCGAACGTAATACACGTCCCCAGTATTAATACTGTCATCGTTGAGTGTACTAGTACCAGTAGTTAGTGGATCCCTTGGTTCTGATCGGTACTCCACGTCAGGAAAGAACACGGTGGTGACAAAGGTGTGCAGTGGGTGTACCTTTGCGTCCAGCGAAAATATGTGTGGGGAACCTACTGGATCCATCAACGAACCCACCGGATGGTTCTCTTGTTCAACGGATAGTGGGAGAATGCCAGAAACGTTCCATCTTTGGACAGGCGTCGAACGAAAGGGCATCACCAAACATTTCGACGTTACAAGGGACATCTTTGTGGCGAGGTATCCAAGGTTTTATGAGGTTTTAATTGTCCGAACAACACTTGAGGAAGTGGTGGCACACTGCCAATGCTTGCAAGGGTAGTACTCTCGCACATAAATGTTCAAACTTTGCTGGACAAAATTCGAACCTTTGGAACACACTGGATTCCGGAGTGAACAGGTATCGATTTTAGAGGCATACGGTAGTTACGTCAACCGATGTCTCTGTGTTGTGCGCGTCGCAACGCCCATTTTGTATTCTCATTCCTCCGACACATTCAAGTCCATGTGGTTGTCAACTGGACGGGCTCATCAAACCGTTCTCCACCAGGAGACGTTGTTTTCAGCCCGAGATGACGAGACACAATGGGGACGCCCCGTGCGATGTCCTAGCGAATCCTGGGTGCCGACTACTACGAGCGTGGAAGCGCGCGATGCCCGTCGTTTTGGTCCATACCAACGCTTTGCAACAACCAAAGCGTCCTATATTCAGGAGCCGTTACCTGCCATTGCGTCGCCGCAGGCACCAAGTCCAACACGGGAGCCTATTGCTTCTGGGATGCTCGATCGCCACATGGAGACGAGAGAAGAGAGAATGAGAGCTAGCTACACACGCAATGAACGCCCATGGTATCTCCACACTGTAAGCTCTCGATCCAAAGACCTGGAGACGATCTCAACACCAGACAACCAATTGTGGCGACGTCCGCAACAGCATCGAGTTCTTGTCGAGCCATCGATCATTCCTTCGACCCCATCTCCTCGACACGAAGCAACAAACACCAACGTCCACGCAAACCGCAAAGATCATGATCGACACACAGTCGTAGCAACACCCGAGATCATCCCTCCGAGCTCTTCGATCGAGAAGATGAGGTCGCCCAACACGACTCTTCAAGTGCCCAAGCAATCAAGGTATTTACGTGAACTCGATCGACGAAGGATTCTTGCGCGCTTGGACAAAGGGGAACGACAATCGGCACTGGCCAAAGAGTATGGCGTAAGTCGTTCCACCATTTGCAATTTGTTTCGTCAACGAGATGTGGTGTTGGCACGCACCTATGAAAATCCATTGGCTCGTCATCCCAAGAAGGCACGGAAACCGTTTGTTCCGAAAAACGATGAGCCAACAACGATCGCACTGCTACCCAATGCACTCGAGAAGACACCGCCACAGGTGATTGAAATCGAATCGCGTGCAATCACATTGCTCAAACAAACCCTTCAAAATCAACGAACGTCCCCAGATGAATTTAAACGATGTAGAACACGACTCATGCGGCTTTTGATTGAAGAAAGCGTGGCCGTAGCGACGGTCGAAGGCCAACAAAAGCGTGGTTCCATGGTCCCAGTTGAAGCGTGTGTCTGTGCTGCTTCCATGGAGACGGCCGATCGTGCCATGCTCGACGCGTTTCGCTCCATTGAGCCGAGGGCACCATCGGGTGTGCTTCCCCTCGTTTCACATGGGATTCCACATCCAGATCGACTTACAGATTCGTCATTACCGCTTCGTTTACATGGGTACGAAGTACTGCTCTTAGAAGCTGTGGCTGGTGCCAAAGACTCGGTTCATGTAGCAATCGATATCCTTTTACAACGTGGGGCCACAGAAGAGACCATCATATTGGTGGCGCTCTTTGTGTCGGCCGAAGTTGTTGCGTTTCTCCAACATGCGTATCCATGTGTACGGATCCTCACAACTGATCGTGATGCCTCACTAAACGCCATTCAACCTGTTGAATCCAGTGATCCGGATCCAGACGAGAGATCCACATGGCGACCGAGTCGTCAGGGCTGGACGAATGCAATCTAAGAAATCTAAATACCGTGTTGAGTACAGTCTGACTATTATCCCACATGCATGGTCTCTTCAACAATGTCTGAGATGTAGATGAGTCTCAAAACAGTTTCGCATACAATGCAATTCCTCGAGGATTCTTCAAGAAAAAGGCGTGCCGAAATGGTCCCATTGATGAAACCCTCATCACCCGGATCAAGCCGTCAGTCATATGGATGGATGGACTGGATCCATTGTCCAAGA
>JAADWU010000365.1:0-13378 GCA_023336255.1 Pythium graminicola
CTTCTAGCTTCGTCATTGCTGCGGTCATATCGTCATAGGTATCTTCATCAAGTTGCAGCCACAGCACTCGACTTGTCGGCATTACTTTTGCACATGCGCAGATCGCGGTTTCAAGGGAAACAAATGCATTGTCCCACCCATCCAAGACACCTCCGTGTTCCATATCCACTTGAGCGAGACGTGAGCGGAGAATGTCCTCCAGCAGTTCTTCTATGGTGGGGCACTGGAACTGCAAATCTGGCACAGAGTTATCCTTCTCATTCCCATCATCGTCAAGTTTGTCTTGGTTACTGTCGGTTGGTTGTGATTCGACGGACAACGGACTCGCCAGCCCAAGCGCAAGAAGCGTGTTCTGTCCAAGCTCACTCTCAAAATTCTCAGCGACTCGTCGGACCGCATCATTGATCGTCCAGACGACAAGGTTTTCTCGCTCTGCGAGGAGCTTGGCTTGTGTAGACTTTCCGCAACGTGGCGGACCCAACACAACATAGTCTACACCACTCCGACTGCGTTGGCGAGAGACGTCTGAGTTATCCTGAGATCGTTGTCGAGTGTCACGGTCGTTCAACTCGTTCGAAATGGCCGATTCCACACCTTCATCTGTTTTGATCGCAGAACCATCATCACCTTCGATATTCAACTGCTCAAGGGAATCATTCACTGGCACATTAGGGACTAATGCCGAGAGAACGCCGTGTTCGCGAAGATATTCTTGCAGGCGATATCCTGGCGCTCGTAGCGGCAACTGGATCTGCTCATTCGTAGCAAAGGCTACGGCGCCACGCATGAGTTCCTCGTCTTCTTTGTATGCAGTATCAAAATCCAGTGAGAAGACCTCTACAGCATAGTCAGAGTCGTTTCGAAGCTGAACAACACGCTCTGTCGGTGCTGAGCATGGTAAGACTGGTCCGAGATCGATCATAGCTGGCAGAAAACTCACTCGCAGTTCCGATCCTTCACCACGCAACGTGAGTGATCGGGATTTGGAGTTTGCAACCACTTTGATGGGAAGCCGAAGGGCATACAAACGACCATCGTCCGGCACAAACTCGACTTGCAAATTCGCTTTGTTTCCAGGAGCAAGTACACCACTGGATGGTGTGAGCCGGAAATTGGACACATCTCGTGCTGATCCCATTGGTTTCTTAATGGCCCACTCAGCCTGTACACTCGACACATTGTGCAGCTGTGTAAATATCGTTTGGCAGGTGCCGACAGCAATCTTGCCAAAGTCGAGAGTCTCCATCGAAATAGCGATATCGGGTACGGTCACAACAGCGCGGATGGTTACAAGACATGGCGGTCCGTTCTTCATGACGATAGGGAGTTGGACCTGATGCATGCCGAGTGAGATGCTCTTGTGAGCTTGGAAAGTCACCGTAAATTCTATTGGTTGCTTCTCAGGTAGACGTACGACCCGTTCAGGTTCGATTTGGAAGCCTCGTGACTGTGCAAGATTCTTGTCGAGTTGAAATGAAGCCGGTGTGGGACCAATGTTGATCACACTAAATTTTTTGACTCGATGTGTTCCAAGGACGACGTGTCCAAAGTCTAACACAAACTGGGACAACAAGAACGGAAAACTATCGTGGGGTTTCGTGGGATTTGGTTTCGGAATGCCAGCAGGAGATACATTAGACCGAGTTTTCTGCCTTGCCAAAAGTTCGGTAGATGCTTTGTCACGAGAGTTCTCGTCTTCATCCCGTTCCAATTTACTCAGTTGAGGCTGCTGTACGTGTGTCTGTTGTTGCTGTTTGCGGCGATCTTGCACTATGAGATACTCGGAAAAGAACATCCGAGAAGCTTCAATTTCAACGTCGAGATCATCAATCGTCGTCGTGCTGTTGGTAACATTTGATCGAAGCGTTGTGTTGCTTGTCGTTGCCCCAGCTTTCGAGGGCGACGCAGCCGCTGTGCTCTTTGGTCCTGTCCCTCCTGGAATGTTGGAAGCAAAAGAACTACCACGCTCAAGGGTGCGCGTAGCAGAACCAGTCGAGATGCTGGCCTTCGATTCTGATCCTCCAACACTTAGCCCCGGGCCCAGCACAGTTTCCCTTGCGATTGCGATCGCATTAAACATCGAACTTTCGAGATGAGCGCGCGCTTGTTTCTTGAGGTCGCGCCACTTGGGATGCTCTCCTTCTATTGTACTTGCGGGATGGTTCTCTCGTGGGAGGTTAATCGAGACAGCTGCAAAAATACCGCTTCCAAATAGCTTGAACTCGATGGGCTGGAAATGAGCAATTTCGATCAACAGGGTCTCTTCGAATGCCTCGGGAATACCCGGTTTTAGTTGAACCAGCACTCGTTGTTTGTCATTTGGAGCAATTTTCCCATTCATGGGTGCAACAACCACGACGCGACCCCGCGTCAGGTTTTCCATCGTGATCGAGTACGAAAACGGTACTTTCCCAACATTCAAGATCGCAAACTCTCGGTCTTCCATCTTGTTGTACTGTACCTGACCAAAGTCGAGCGATTGCTTGTCCAAACGGTACACGAGGGATGACGCCTCGCCTGTCAACGTCAGTTCATACTCCGGACCGCCTTCCACTTCGCACGCTACAAGGCTCTTGAACTTTCGGTTTGCATGTCCGTAAAATACGAATTCAATACGTTCACTGTCACCGGGTTTGAGGGATCCACGAATCGGAAGGATATCAAAAACTTGATTCACCGGGATATACGGCTTTTTCGGGGTTGCGTATGTACGAGCTTCTTGTTCGTCTTCAATGAAAACCCACCGGAACGTTGTATCCACTTTCGAAATGTTGGTCACCGTCACCAACATTGATTTTTGGGTGTCATTCAGTGTGCAACCGAAATCGATTTTGGTCGTCTCAAACTGTAGGTTGGGAAAACTGATGTCTCCAACGAGGTCCACAGAATCTCGTTGAGGATGACCGACGTACGAGATGGCAACTTTGCCTTGCAGAACACGGCTTTGGTGATCGTCCTTGAAACCCGGATAGAACTCGACAGTGAAGTCTATTTTCTCACCAGGTTGAACGTCTGCCTCCCAACAGTCCAGTGAGAATGGTGGCTGAGTGCGCAGTGTGAACGAGAGCGGTAGTGCACACACGTTTCGAAGTGATAGCGGCTGTGACTGTTTTGGGATCGTGTGAATATTCGGTTGATGCACGTAGGCAAACTGAAGTGACGATTGAGATGGTTCCAGCATCGGACTCTGGAACTCGCCGCGAATCTCAGTCACAAACGCGACTTTGTTATTCTTCTCTTTGCCCACGCGCGTTTCACACACAAGCTCTTCTGACACGATGCCAGTCTTGAGTGAAAGACCTTTGAAGAGAAACACACAAGCCGTACGTGGCTTGAGTTCGATGGTCGCTGGAAACACCGAAAACACTGGCACCACTTCTTCAACCAGACTGGTTTCACCAACACCACCCTTACCACCCCCGGCACTGGCCTTTAAATTTGAACGTGTAGTCGCAGAGCTCGCTTTCTTGTCGGCTACGGCAGCGGCTTCAGCGGTCTGCTGCTTAAGACGCATGATTGTGCGATTGCTCCACGTCAGAACTTGCGAGCGCTTCCCCTTATTCTCCAGCGTACAACTCCACTCGCATTCTCGGTGCGTCATCTGGTAACCAAAGTCAACAACGCGAAGCTCGGTCGGCGACCACATTGTCGTGCCTGTCCCTTTGATCGAGAGCGGCACCACCAAATTGTCACCCTCGGCAATCAATATATGGAGTGTATCCTTAAATAATATCGTGTCGTCCAAGTTGGCCGTGAGCTTGAACTCCACAGCTTCACCTGGGAGAATGATGCCCTCCTTTTTATCAATTTCAAACTTGGAGCGTGCGTTCCGGATAAAGGTCTTGTATGGTGCTGGTATCAAAGACGTATTGGTCATCTTCAGCATGCGCTCGTGATCAACGAGACACGTGCAGTTCCCCCAGTTGACCTCCACCTGATCCACCTCGACGCGAGGACCCGTGCCAATTGCGGTGAGAGTGACAGCAAGTGGTAGATCAGTGCTACCGGGTATTGACACAGTCATAGGAAGTCGAATTGGTCCCAGTTTCTCGCATGCCAAATAGATATCAACAGCCAACCTCTCATCTGGTGCGAGGGTACCTGAGTTGTCGTTTGCTGTATAACAGGCAATAGCGCGTGAGTGATCATCTTGCTCGCTGATCTCGAAACGCGCATAGAGATGACTTGACTTGTTCTCAAGTACAAGCGTTTGTTTGTGCGGATATTTCAAATATGCCGTCCCAAAATCCAGCTCTGCGCGACGCAACGTCACCTCTGGCACGAGTGACTGTGCGCGAATAGGGAGGCGAAGGAGATCTGTTGCGATGGCTGCGACCTGCACCGCGAGACGATAATCGTATACCTTGACATTCATCGGCACAAAGTTAAGGTGGATTTCTTCTTCCCCGTACGCATCGAGACGCCCGCTCGTTGGAAACATCTCGAACTCTTTTTTCTTGTAGTTTACTTCGTCCGGGATGCGCAAGGAGTAGTCCATTGGTATATTTGACGTGTTAATCAATTTGACGGTTCTTCGCTGCTGGAAGGAATACGACACGATGCCAAAGTCGATCTGATCTACGTCAAAGTGGAAGACAGGCGGGATGACGTCTGCCTTGAAACGGACACTTAATTGCTCTTCCGAGCCTTGGAGGCGAAACTGAATGGGTTGGAAGACTTCCCCCAGCAGTAGTGAGCTAAACGACACCTCGATCTTCCGCATCTCGTTCACGGCAAGGGATCCAGCACTTGGCGATATGTGTAGCGACACGCCATCTGGCAGTGGCGGTGTCAACGCAACGAGCTCGAAGACCGCTGGGATCTCGCCTTTGTTCTGAATGGTAAAATCACGTGTACGCTTGTCGCTAATATACACTTCACCAAAGTCGAGCAGTTCGTTGTAGACGACCTTGGCCTTCGGACCAATGCCTTGACCACGAATTTGAAGTGGTAGTCGCGCTTCCTGACCGCCTATTTCGAGGTAGGTGCTGCACGAGTACAGTAATGCCATTGTAGGCGAGAAGCACGTTACAACGTCCACCTCAGAGTGTGCCCACACACGACCAGAGAGTGGCGTGAGCGAGAAACAGTCATTCACAAATTGCATCGTGTCTTCGACAGCTGCCTTGCGCAAGTGCTTGTACTTGATCTCAATAGCCTTGCGCAAATCAAAAGGTGAAGACGCCACAGTACCCTCTCCACACATACTGCTGGCTGCTTCATCATTTGCGAGTTGCTCGAGTTCGGCAGCTTCCAAGGCATCAAGCTCGTCCAACAATTGATCTCGCTCTCGCTGCTCATGCACACTGTCGGGAAATGCCTTCCACGTAAATTCCAGCGGATGCTCACTCTCATTGCAGATTTTGATGGTCTTCCGGGACGACAGCGATATATACGTTGCACTGGGCTCCACGAGTGGTGCACTCAAATACACGTCCAGATTTCGTACGTCAGCAGAAAGCGAAACCACGGCTGTCAGTCCGGCGTCGTCCAGAATCGCGAGCTCACCATGATTTGCGACCAGCCGTGGAGGCACGACTCTCAACTCGAGCTGTACCGCAGCGCCTTGTGCTAGGACAGCATTCTCTGGGGCGACCGCAAAGTACTCGCTCGTGCGAAACGAGAACTTGGCGCTGCGAGTTCCGACATTATGGACCGTCAACACTTTGGAGGTCGTAATCTTCACGGGGCACATGCCAAAGTGGATTTCATCCGGAATGTCGAGCACGGCAACGCGACCACGCACGCGAACAGGCAACGCAAATCGCTCGCGCTCGGTGCAACACACGAGATCAAAGGCCACGTCCACCACTTCCAGAGGTGAGAACTCGAGAACAAATGCAGTTTCCATCCCTGCAGCGATCTTGCCATCGATACGATCTTTCGCGGCACCGACTGCCGGCACGGGGACAATTTTGAACAACGGTGACGCTGGCGGCTCGATCTTGAAGCGACGCGCGACGGCGTCACAGTTGCGGAAGCTCAATTTGGTCTTGTGAGTGTGAAACGGCGTGTACTCGTCGATCCAGACTTCTGCCGGGACGGGTTCAAAGAGCGGTTTGTGAAGGGGCACGACACTCGATACGCGTGTCGTGTGGTCGGCAGCGTTGACAAGTTCAAGTAGTCGTGGCGCCGCCGGCGTACGCATGGAACGCGCTTTGGCGGTGGCAAACGCGTTGCGCAGTTCGCTCGGCTTCATCCTCGCGCGTGTTTCCATGGTGTTGAAATCGAAAATGACCGACTGACGAAGAGTCGCAGCGACGGCTGCCGACGTCACTTTTGTGAGGGGAGTAAGCGGCGACGGGTCAGCGATTCACGCGCAAGAACGCGAAAGCTTCATGTCATCAAGTGTCTCCTCTGGGTGAGGATACGCAATGGAAGGGAGGCGTTCAGTGCTAATTGATATTTGTGTAGCAAACCAAAGGGTACCGTCGAGTCCGACATTCATTCCATTCGATCCTCCCAGAGCAAAGGTACATTCCAACTGCGACGAGATCTCTGGTATGAGGTGGGTTGACACTTGAACACAGATACTTGTGAACCCAAGGCCGATCGCGACGATGATGACGTGAGCCAGCAAGTGCTATGGCCTGTGATTAGTGGGCGCTGACCTAGGATTCGCACAGACAATGTCGGTGCGATCAACAAGGTCAACCAGGTCTTCTGTGACGAGTTCATCCTCGCTGGTCTCGCGCTCAACGAGTCGTGGCGCGTTAACGGTTGCGACCTCAGGTGCGGCAACCTCTGATCTCCTCTACGTAATACTTCTCAGTCTCTGGATTTCTGTAGTGATCTCCCTACGAGACCTTGAGACGCGCAAGACAGAGATTGAGCAAGAGTTGCAGCGCGTGCAGCAGGAACTCGAAGCGCGACAGACGCAGGAGCGACGGCGTCACGCAGAGCGACCACTCGCGCTCCTCCCAGCGACGGTGCGTCCTTCTCTCAACACCGAGCCAACAACAGGGCGTCGTGCGCAAACAGGAACTATGCAAGCACCGCGGTAATAGAGCGATCCATTCAATCGTCATCTACCTCGATTGAGTGACCTGGTTTCTGTGCTCAATAATGTCATCCAACGACTCATTTGTTCAACCACGAAGCAGCACACAATGCAAGCCCAAGTGAAGGAAGTGTTGCGCAAGTACGGTCGCACAGCGCTGATTTTCCACGCGTCACTCTTCGCCACGACGCTCTCGACCTCATACGCGGCGATTCGCTACGGCGTCGACATTGAGAATTACCTGAGCAAAGTGCCCTTTGTGGACCTCTCCAAGCTCGATCCTCAGGCAGGGACATTGGCGCTTGCGTACGTGTCGACCTTGGCGACGGGTCCGGCTCGTGGCGCTGTGACCATTGGGGTCACGCCAATCCTTGCGCGATGGCTCGCGCGTCAGGGGAAGATGGTCGCGGGCAAGAACAAACGCGCATTGTGAAGCGGCATATCCAAACGATGCGCTCCTCTCCCTTTGTCATGACGCGTCAGTCGTGAGTCACTACTATAAGTTATATTTCGTAACCAATCCTTTCACACCGCACATTGCTTTGGTCCTCAATATTAATAATAATGGCGCCAATGGGACGGCTCGCGTGTCGTCTCTTCACGACCGCCACGCGAAAGCCTGTGGTCGCAGGACACATCTCACCCACGCGCATCGTTCCGACGAATATTCAGAAACCACCGTATGCCACAACAGGTCAAATGTCGACGCTCAAACCGTTCATTCCGATTCTCGACAAGGCCAAACAGCAACGGTTGCGTCGCGCGTGTGCGGTGGCCAAGGACATTCTGGCCTTCGCACAACAACACGTAGTCGTCGGGCAAACGACTGATGAAATTGATCGTCTTGTCCATGACGAAATCATCCGATTGGGCGCATATCCATCGCCACTCAACTATGGCGGATTTCCCAAGTCTCTTTGCACATCTGTGAATGAGATTGTTGTGCACGGCATTCCTGACAGGTACTGACCCACGATAAATGTCACCATCGCTTATATTGCTCACACTGATGGCTCTAGTCGCGCGCTTGAGGATGGGGATATCGTCAATATCGACATTTCTGTGTATCTTGACGGCTTCCATGGCGACACATCGCAGACGTTTCTCGTTGGCAACGTCGACGATGCTGGCAAAAAGCTCGTGCAGGTCACGAACGATGCCCTCCTGGGGGCGATTGAGCACTGCTGTAAACCAAAGAGTCGATTTACTTCCATCGGTGACTACATCCAGGATTTGTGTGAAGCCCAGGGCTTCAGTGTGAACAAAGAGTACACAGGACATGGTATTGGCCAAGAGTTTCATTGCCTCCCATTCATCATCCACCATAGAAACAACGAACCGGGTCAAATGCTCCCCGGTATGGCGTTCACCATTGAACCCGCAGTGTGCGAAGGCGACGCCGAGGTACAGTGATGCGTTGAGACTGGACTGTTCACGGAAGTGACTAACGCTTTCTTCCAGATCCTACATTGGGATGATGGCTGGACGGTTGCAACGGTGGACGGTGGACGCTGCGCACAAGCTGAACACACTGTGTTAATTACGGAAGATGGAGTAGAGATTCTAACGTAGATTGTGCTGGTAATCCATAATCGGAATCACTAGGCTCGCTCTTATGACCTTGGGAAAAATGGGACTTGTAGTTTTGCATCCAGAGGCACAAGGCAGGCAAATGGATCGTCGTCTTCAGCCTGTCCGGACCGACGTCTTTGGTTCGAGGCAATGCTCAACCACGCAAGACTATAGTACGAGTGCATCACATCTGGTAAGACATTCGGAAATTTGCACAATCCACCGAAAGGAAACTGGCACGACAAGACAAAGTCTCGACAAGACGGGATGTCGACGAGGTGGTGCTTTCCCAACATTTCCAACGTCGCGCCGTTCCAAAATGCGTAGCACGAGTCAGGTTCTTTGTTACACCGTCCTTGAAAACCTCCTTGTTGGCGAAGCAGAAGCCACCGAATCAAATCATTGAGGTCTCCTTGCAGTTGCATGAGACGACCGGACAACACAAGCGCGGCGATTGCACAGAACACAGCGCCACCCTGTCCTTCTGTATCAGGGTTCATACCGATACTCCCATCATACGACTACACACATTCCCATTCCATTAGATCATCTGATAGACTCAGTTACGCAATGATACGTACGACACAGGAGTTGATGAAGCGCACCATCGCCGGTGCGTCGATGCCGGACCAGTCCTCTAAGATGTACGAGATGGCGCACGCACAAAACACGAGGCGCACATCCTGTTCAGAGCCAAATGGCACAGCCAAAAAGCTACAGTATCAAACCAAACGATCGAATGAGCGATCAACAATCATAATGAGGATGTGACAGTCCAACACACCTGCCCGTTACTTTGTCTTGTAAATGCCGTAGTGCCGCGATAATCGCTGGCTTATCGGCGCGTGATAGGTCGTCACCGAGAGTCTTGAGGATACACAGGGCTGCGTATGTAGACGCAATATTTGCAGTGTCGTAAGTCTCGCTTGTATACTCGTTCTAAGCATGGATCGTGGTTAGTTTCGCCTACACAATATTCACTATGCAGCTCGTTACCGGAGGGCAATCAAAAAGATTTCCATGCGATGAACCGCCGCGGAATCCGCAGTCGCTGATGTTGATTGCTGAAAGCATAGAAGCACATGTTAGTGTCGAGCGTACGGATGTCAGCAGCATTCGTGCTCTCGTACATCGGTCACGACAGTCCGGATACACTTGTAGGGAGTACACCCACTCGATGATTTGCTCGCGGTCCACACGATCGAGTTCCCCCAGCAGTGCCAATCCGTGAACGCAAAAGAAAGCCTAGAAACGGAAGTTAAATCTTTTGCACTTTTCTGTTCATAGAGAGCTCCTTTTCCGCACCAGCACTACGCGTTGGTTGTCCTGGGACGCATATGGCGTTGGTAATTGCTTGAGATTCTTGAGGAAGTAGAGCGCATGAAGCTCCTTATCGAACGACCGTGCCACAGGCGGCGCAATTGGTGTCGACGTGGTTGCCATGGTTGGTGTATCTTGGAGGTTAACGTGAAACAGAAAAGTACTGATTCAGTTCCTTACGAAATCCACACGAAACAACTTATTTAATTACTCAATCTGATAGACGTTCGTAAATGGTGGTTCGCTTTCATCATCTGCATGGTGAACTTGGAGCTGGTACTTGACATTCAGTAGACGCTGGTTATCGCTGCGGCGTACGACCGTAATCGTCCCTTCGATCTTATCACCATCACACACTTGCGTTAGTGGATAGAGCGGAAAGACCTGTTGACCCCAGTGCGTCGGTTGCACAAACGGCGACGTCGTGAGTGTCACTTCCTTCTGCGCTGGCAGCTCCACGCATCCCTTAAAGTCCACATCGAACCAACCAGCAATACCGCCAAAGCGAGACATAGTCGTGATTTCAAACGCGAACGATTTCTTCACTTCGAGCATATCCTCGAGGGTGCAGGTCTTGAGATCCCACGATGCAATCTCCACTTCATCACCGATGAGGTCAGAAGGCGCCAGCTCCGCCCACGCGGATGTATGCAACGAGAATTGTTCCTGTTCCTTGCGAAAGGCATTGCCGAGCACACTCATGTCGACGCCCCACGAGGACTTGGTATTCTCGACGAAATTACGCCATCCATCCATTGCACCGGAAAATTCATTAAAGCGCTTGTTGCTGTCCTCTTCGTTTGCCATTGGGGCGATGAACATGGATGCATGCGACGGAAACATCGCGCCTTCCGGTTTGAGCCAGCGATCACGAGCAATCAGCACCGAGTCGAACATTGACTCACGGAGCAAAAAGTAGCCCATCCATTCGGAGATGATGACGTCTACTTTCTCTGGGAGTTCAACATCCTCAATCTTGGACTGAATGACAGTGATCACACCGTCCTGGTTGTTGGCTTTGATGACCTTGCGTGCCTGTACAGCCATGTCCGTGGCCTCGACTGCATACACCTTACGTGCACCGGCTTGCGCGGCCCAGATGGCGAGAATGCCGCTGCCCGTGCCGACATCAAGCACCACCTTGTCCTTGAAGTGGGCAGGATTTTCAAAGACCGCATCACGGTAGCTCTGCATGCGGAGGTCGTCCTGAAGCATTTGTTTCTGGTGGTAGATGTAGGCATAGGTGCAGAAATAGTTCGCAAAGTCGGAGCTGCCTTCCCATTCCTTTTTCTTCTCTGGATCAATGTCTTTAGGCATGGCGCTGCTCATGGTGATCGTGGGGATATCGTCGTCACTTGCAATCTGCTTGCTCATCCATCATCCAGTCACCCAGTCTGTTGACGGTTTTTACGAAAAGCTGTTGGTATTTACGCGTAAATACTTCACTCAGTTGATGTGGAAGTGGAACATGCAAAGATGATGGCAGCGGCTCCCGACGCCGCCGACGCGACGGAACTCCGCACGACGTTTCAGCGACTGTGCATCGACTATGAAGACGTTGTGGACGATGCTACAGAGCTCACGCCGCCCGTGGACGAGCGGATTGGCCTGGCGCTGTTCAAGATCGACGAAGCCACCGCCGTGACCGACCTTCTCCGCCAAGATGCGGCTGAATCCCACACCGCCCTGCTCGACACACTGATGGAAAACTGTCGGGAACTCGAAGATATCTTTATTCGTGTGAATCTCATGGAGGTGTGTTCCCTAGAGTGAAGGATTTGTGGCAAGGTCTAAGGTGGTAGATCTTGACAGAATTTTGTCGCGAAAGTGTTGACCGCCACACGAGAACTGGAAGCTCGTATGGACACAATTACCAAGGCATCTGATCCCGTGTTCTACACTGGTGGCGTCACAACGCTCTTGCGTAGCCTGGCCATCAAGGTGAGTGGATCCATCCTGATATTTCAGACTCTGAGTCTCTCCTAACCTTCTGCTCAGCGTCCCACAACCGAATCCGCGCCGCCTCCCGCCAAGTGGGAACCGTTGGACCTCTCTTTCGGAGCACCACAACTCATCGAGCGGCTCGATCGATCCAGCGCCGAGGAACTCGGTGTCTCCATCGCGAATCGCGTAGGGCAATCGGATTAGACCTTCAATAGAAACGGTTTCTATTCCACTGTTGACGTTTCTATTGTGACCGCTCACTCCCTGACAAGTATGGAGGCGACTTGGCTTGACGACGTGGACATTGTGGACGGAGATGGCCGTGTGACGCCGCGTGGTGACGCGCTGCTCCGTCGAGATCTTCAGGACGAGCGACTGGCCGTCGTCACGATGCTCGGATCGCGTGCGACGGCCTCTGCGCGCCGGCAGCTCGTGGCCAAAATGTTATGCCAGGAGTCGGTGGATCCCATCGCCGTTAGCCCTGGCGTTGCGCTGCTCGCGTACGCGACGCACATGGAAGAAGATTATACGCTTGTGTTTTTGGATGTTGGTGACGCTTCACTGCCATTGGTGGGGGCGCTCTGTGCCCTCTCGTCGCTCGTTTTGTCAATATCTGACTCGGCCATTCTCCCTCTTCCGGCGTTTCCTCCGTTCCAAGAGACATTGCGACTCTTGCAGCGCGAGTACGCAGCCGTGGAGATCTATGATATGCTCCCCAATATGCTCACACTTGACTTCTCAAACGACCGCTCGACGGAGGCAGCGCCAACCTCATCACGAAGCGACTTGACCACTTCGCTGACGGAGATGACACGCCTCAAGACCATGGGCTTGCGACCCGCGTACACCCTCACCCAAGGCGATGCGAGTGCGTTTCTCGCATCAGCGGCTTGTGTGAAGAAGGTCTTCGCCACAGAGTTAAATGGGGAACTCTTGGTGTCGATCCTCCATAGCCTTGCACAGGACATTGTTGATGGCCATGAGCTTGATCTCTCGAGTGCATGGGATGAATACACAGAACGGAAGTGCCGCATCATTGCAGACGATGCCATGGGGACGTATGTTGACTGTATCCAGTCGACGCTGGGAGAGGACTCACCGCCCATGGAACTCGACGCCTTTGAGAAACTCCATGATGAGCTAGCGCGACTCGCGATGGATGTGTTCCACAACGGCACCACCACGCTCAAGGCACCCAGCCGTCGAACTATTCGGAGTCAACTGAAACGGGATCTAAAACAAAAGTATAGTGACGAACTACATGCCCTTCGTAAGCACTCGCGGCGGTTTTGTGATGGTGTGCGAAACGAACTGTGGTGTACGTTGTCGGCACCACTGATGGAGAAGACGGCAGATGAGACCAAAACTGAAAACAACACCGTGTCGTTCAGAGCCGCACTAGATATCATCCACGAATTTGTCCAAGGTTACAACGAACGCGCTCGTGGCCCAGAAAAGGCAGCAGTATTGAGTGAGTTTTATCGGAACGAAGCTGTAGAAGTGTTTCGACGGCTGGAGAGCATCGTGAGTCGTAGAATGACC
>JAADWU010000366.1:0-13370 GCA_023336255.1 Pythium graminicola
CCATGAGGAGCTACGCGAGGGGATTCGGTTCCAGAGGAGAACCGAATAGGGAGCGAATCCGAAAGTGAGACGACAGGCAACCGAGGGAAGGGAACCGTTCTGGACTGGAACCGTTCTGTGATGGCAATCCCACTGCGGCCATGGCATTCGATCCAGATCGGCAACGTAAGTCACGCCAAAACCAGGAAGGCATCTCTAGACGCCTTGGCTCTGGACAAGGCAGATGGTGGTTCAATGCCACTGTGCCACAGGGAAAAAGAAGATCGTGTCGTCGGATCGTATTGGTGCCATCAACTTCCTGGCTCAGTTAGTTGGACGAGAGATGGATGAGATGAGGGTCCCATGGTGACAGGTGGGCACCATCTGATCTCCCCTAACACAAGTGGGTGCTAATCAGTCACAACTTGAACTGATAGATTCTGCCGATATTTTTAATGAATCGAGCAACTACTCGAAGTTCGCAAATTGCTGTAGTCTATGACCATCAGTGCCATACCACACGAGAGAACACCAATTGTACGTCTAACTAACTAGAAATCCAGTGAAGACGACTGCATGTACACCGTCATCCTAGAACTTTCTGGCCTTATTCAAAATGGGGACATCATCGCATTCCAGCTGGAGGTATGTATCATGCTATAGTAAGGTACTGTCGGTTTGGATAAACCTGTCATCGATAGTATTTTCAATTGATGATTAAGATCTCATCAATAACCTCTATAATATGAATAACCTTTATAAAACGATGGAGTAGTGCTTCTTGTCATCAAGGGGAATCCCACACGTTCTCAGGTTGGTGCACAGACCGTCCTTCGCTACACAGTACCATCTGGATGCCAGTCAGGAATGGAAACGAAAATCACACAAATGGACCTTTGTCGAGTCATCCGCTACTCTGTGCGACTGGTCAACAATTCCAACGCGTCTGAACTCTAAATTCGACCACGAAGGCTATGCCAATGGATCAATATTGTATGACTTGACGATTGTGTGGTTCGCATTGACAGTGCATTCCCACCTGTGTCGCAATTCATTGACGCCATGCTTGAGGACTCATACGCGGGCAACAATCCACCAGCATTGTTCAAGTGCAACATGGATAGACCACCATGACAGAGATGGATGGACCAATTAGATCAAAATTAGGATATGGTCCTAAAGTAAGAAAAGGGTCGGGTCGGGTTGGGATGAGTATGTCTAAACCCACCCGGGTCTGATCAAAATGGCGCCAACTCCTCGTCAAGGCGGGAGCTTTGTAATTGCCTGAGATCCAACTGAGCACCATGTTGTGGGTCGACAAGTACCGTCCAACGGCGCTGAATGAACTGGATTATCATCCAGAGATCACGACACGTCTCCAGAACCTCGCTCAATCGAATGATCTGCCCCATCTCTTGGTCTACGGTCCGTCCGGTGCAGGCAAGAAGACGCGCATTATGGCCATGCTCCGTGAACTCTACGGGGATGGCGCACTCAAAGTGCGATTGGAACACAAATCGTTTACGGTACGATAGGGACTTTCAACGAACGGCAGGTACGAGGGAGAATTGACAGGATGTGATCGTATAACAGAACCCTGGACGAACGACCAAAGTCGAGATCACGACGGTTGCAAGCAATTACCACATTGAGATGAATCCGTCGGATGTTGGCAACAACGATCGTCTCGTCGTGCAAGAAGTACTCAAGGAAATTGCGCAGTATCACTTGGCCGATACCAACTCGAAACGTGGATTCAAAGGTGCAGTGGTGTGCGTGGCCTTGATGCGATTGATTGATTGAATCGTTGTCTTGCCACAGTGGTGCTTTTGATGGAAGTTGATCGCTTAAGCAAGAATGCACAACATGCGCTGCGCCGTACGATGGAAAAGTACACTGCAACCTGTCGACTCATTCTGTGCTGCAATAACCCATCGAAAGTAATTGACCCCTTACGGAGTCGTTGCCTTGGTATTCGTATTGGTGCCCCCACGAGTGACGAGGTGCGTGTGGTGATATCACCATACCGTACTATTCCATGGCCCTCATCTGTCTATGTGTTGGTTAGATCTGCCACATCCTCCAAGGTGTGTGTACGCGAGAGGGACTGACCTACTGCGCACCGCTGGGCCATGACATTGCTAAAAAGAGCGAGCGCAATTTGCGCCGCGCGTTGCTCATGCTTGAGACGTGTCGTGTACAGAGTTATCCTTTCTCACCAGACCAGCAGATTCAATTGCCTGCGTGGGAAGACTATGTGTGCTCACTCGCCAAGGTAGTACTTCAGGACCAATCTCCCCATGGGTACGGTATGCACTACATCTTCCCCTATCATTGGCGTTTTGCGCTAAAGTATGTTGATGCAAAAGGATCATCAGGTGCCGTGATATGCTCTACGAACTGTTGGCCAACTGCATCCCATCGGAAGTTATCCTCCGTGTACGCAACGACACGAATCTCTTTCGTAAAACTGAAATGATCTTGATGCCTTTTTTTCTCATTGTAGGTTCTCTGTCGTGAACTCATGAGCCGCTTGGACGATGATCTCAAGCACGAGCTAATTCAATGGGCTGCGTACTACGAACATCGTATGCAACGTGGCTCCAAGGACATCTTTCACTTTGAAGCGTTCATTGCCAAGTTCATGACGCTCTACAAGAAATTCCTGTTGGAGCTATACATGTAATTGCTGAACATGATCATGCTTTTTTTGGAAATTCTACAAAGCTGTGTAGCCATATCGATTGGTCATAAAGAGCTATGACAACACTAGGTGTGTCGTGGAAGCTAGCGCTCGTGGCGCGTCTTGATGCCGTTCATACGTGTCTCTCAACGGCCGATCACAACCACTTGCGCTGCGCACTGGACTCATCGCCAGTCCTGAGCGATGGAGAGTCGGACGCACGGACAACGATGTCCACACCGCCAGACACACATCTCGATAGGTAGGTACTGCAATTATTTCGATGCCATCGGGGGACTGATGGTAGATATTTCTGCAGATACAAGAGATGGAAGCTTGACGACTTGAAAATCGAAGAGCTCACATCGGTTCGACGAGAGACAGGAAAGCTTTGTAGTGATGCTCCAAACAGCCACTCCAGCTCTATGCTCGAAGCCGTGAAAACGTATGCAACTGACCTCAGTTTTTTTGCACGTGGCAAACGTGGTGTTTTGTTTGGAGGCCAATTACGGAGGACAAATGAACCGATTGTCGTCAAGTTTGCGGGTGATCCACGTCAGTCGTCTGGCTCCACAGTCGCTGGTTGTTGGGTCGAGACGGAAGCCAAGTGGATTCGACTCATGAATACTGTGGGGATCGGGGCGCGACTGGAAACGTTTGGAATTGGTTGGCTCATTTGCGAGCGACTCGACGGACAAAACATCGTCGACTTTCTCTCAACGACCGCCACACCGTCCACAGCTCGCTGGGCATTACGGGAGATCCTGTTACAGGTAGGTACTCGTGATTTTGTACATAGCTACTGAGCGATGGTCTGATTTGTGAGTGTCGTTGCAGTGCTTTACGATGGACATGATGGGTATCAACAAAGAAGAAATGACGCATCCGACACGACATATCATCATTCACAAATCCCATCGACGATGGCGTTGCACATTCATTGACTTTGAAAAGTGTCAGTATACGAAAAAGCCCAAGAACGTGACGCAACTATGTCAGGTACGTGCAGAGCAGCACACTGGTCTTGTAGAACTTCTTTCTGATCCCACGTGTCGTCCAGTTCATTAGCTCACCACGTATGACCGCCCTTCTCCAAGCCAAAGGTGTGACGTGGGATATTCACGCACTGCGACAACAAGCCAAACGCTATAAACTAAGGATCTCGAGCGAAAGCTTTGGGGCGCTCTTGACTGTCTTCAAGGTGTAACTAATAGAGACTCCATGGGGTATTATTTGCCATCGCTCACAAAGGTCAGTGTGCATCATGGGCCAGCAGCAGTGGCAAGTATTTGTGGCGCGTACGCTCTGTTTCCGCGACTTTGCGCCGCTTTACGACGGCATTTGTTTCCTCAACAAGTACGATCGTGTCGAGTATTCGTATGGCTGTTTCCGCAACGACCACGTGACACTGGACGACAACGAGAGTGACACGCCGGTGCCTTTTGATAGGGCCCAATTTCGCCACGCGTTTGAGCAACACTCACGCATGGCCATGCACGATGCAGCCATCCCTGAGAACAAGACAAGAACCCTCGACGCCGTCGCATCATTTCGTTTGGGTGGCGTGGCTTTCCAAATCGTGTCGACGAGCTACACATCGCTCTTGGCCGTGGCCGCAGGCAAGCGCTTTGGACTCATGGTCCAGCGACTGCCTTTCGGTATTTTAGTAGTCGTGTGTCGACATCCGCATACCATAGAAGACGTTGCGCCCGTGGTCGAGCGCTGCTGCCGCACCATGCGATAGAGATACTCACGTAAATGGTCACCATTCCTTACTCACATTTTGTCATTCGATGCCCTTCATATTCCAAAAGTCTGTTCCGGCCAATCAAAATGGCGCAATCGGCCCTGAGCTGGAGCTGGAACACAAAATCGATTCCACCCACATCACCAAGCCACAGCAGAAAGCGATGTATTTCTGTGCGGCGTGCAATCTCTACGTGCATGAGACGACCGGACGTGAGCATGACCAAACAACCGCGCACTTGTTGGCTACGACGCGGACGCCGTCGCTAAAGAAAGGTACGTGATGTCGTAGTGACATCCGATAGAGAATGTTCTTCCGCTCACGGAACTATTCTGGATCTCATGTAGTGTGGCTCCCGGAATCGAATCGAGGGTATCAGATGCTCAAAGACATGGGCTGGAAAGAAGACAAGGGCTTGGGACCGACTGGTGAAGGCCGGGTGGAGCCCATTGCCACTGTCCTGAAGACCGATCGCGCCGGACTGGGGGTTCCGCATGCGCCTGCGCGCGTGACGCATCATCCACCCATGGATTTTGCTGAAAAAGCGCGTCGCACGGCAGCTCGTCGTGCACGCAAACGCAAGGATACGTCCACGGAGAGTGCTAGTGATGACGAGATGGACCCCCACAATCTCACGTCGAAACAACGCAAGCAGCTCAAGACAAATGAGCAGCAGCGCGACAAAGACATTGCCATGGAACTGTATACACCTGATGGTCTCGAAGGGTACGAAGCCTATCTTCGATGAGTATAATGCGCTGTAGAGGAAGACGGAAGTGTGTCGTTAATTGCTATTTAAGAGTTTTTGTGGTCTGTAGTCGATGACTGCATCCTGTCAACTTGCCTCCTAGTCACGTGAACACAATACGCTTGTAGTGCGCGACAAGTTCGCGTTTACTGGCGACGTTATCGCCCATCGCGGCAAACAAAATGTCTTCGTGCGTGCATCTATCCAGCTCAATATACTCGGCATGATGCCCCGAGTCGCGCTACAGCCGTACAAGTTAGGAGCGCATAATCGCTCAGAATTTTGACAAGTACGCACCAGAGTATTGGCAAATTTCTGGGACGATGTGACCGGGACCACTTCGTCCCCGGTCCCATGGACGATATGAAAGCGAGGGAGTGCAATATCTGCCATCACAACATCAGCCGGACGACTACTATCCCTAGATAACAAAACAATCGTACCGCGTGCGTGGATGGATCGGAAAAGCTTGGTCGGACTGGCCTCGTCGAATCGGTCTTCACCCAGCATCGCTGGTTTCATACTTGAGATCTCGTGTACACCATCAATCGGCCCGACTTTGCGATTGGCTTCAAACGCGTAATGCTCGGTGATGTCGTACGGGCCAGCGAGGCCAATAAAGCCTTGGATGTGGTGATGGATCAAGCTGTCGTCGTGTGGCGTCGTGGCTTGTGTCGTTGCTCGCATCGCCGACTGCGCGAGTGCGAGGGCACTGATGTGAGCACCCGACGAATGTCCCGAGACAAATATACGGGAACGGTCGCCCCCAAACTGTTCGGCGTGCTTGACAATCCATCGAACGGCGTTCTGAACATCTTCCACTTGATCCTGCACGTTGCCTGTTGGGTACGTACGGTAGTTGATGACCCCGACGAGGAAGCCATGGGTGGCGAGGTACTGACCCACAAGTCCGTACTGCCACTTGTGACCAAAAGACCATGCACCTCCGTGGACAAAGAGGATCACTGGTTTGCCTTTGTGTGGTGGGGTGGGAGGCGTCACGCCATACAAATCCATTGTATTGCGATGATACGGACCATACACGAGCCCCGAGACAGCATCTCGACCTTTCCACACGAGCAAGCGACCAATACGAAGGGCAAGGATAGGCTTTACAAGCGGAATCATGTACTCCATGGCCGCAATGACCTGGGACCAAAACGTATAGCGCACCATCCGTTGAAAAAGGGTCCACCAATTCGCCTTTCCATGGCCGCGTTGGAAGGCGCTCTGTCGACGCAATTGCGTATGGTTTTCATGAAGCAAACGTACAGTCTTACACGTGTACCAGAGCAACGCTAGTGTCGTCAGGAAGCGACGGAGACGAGATGGCGACACCACCATCGCTGTTGACGTATGAAGAGCGAATCGCACCATGTGTGTTTGACATAAGGAAACTAAGCTAAATATAATTCAACTAACCTAGCCTAACCAAACCAACTTCAACTCATTACTATTCCGGTCACACCCTCGCGCATGAACGACATCACCTATGACGTCAACGCTTGTCTATGGATTCGCGTGTGATGGTCCATTACCTTGCGTTGACAGTCACAAGTCGCTAGTTCGTGTATTGTTCCACCGTTCGAGGCTACCGCTTGGCTGCATCAAGCGCCTTCTTCCCGTGTTCTATGCACTTGGTCTCATTTGCTCTGCTATGATGCCTATTGTATCTCGTGACTACGGGGTATGGCTTGCTCTGATCACACCTGTACTATGTCTTCCGTCAGTTTTGGTCTCGACCCTCGCCTTGCGTGCCGATATGGCCCTGCTCATTCTCCAGACCTTTGAATTTTGGTACGTCACAAGTCTCAACTTTGTAGCGACGATCCTCATGTGCATAATGCTCGGCGACATTCGTGCACTTGTACCGCTCACATCGTGCATTGGATTTGAAGTTCCATTCCTCATTGACGCGATTCATCGAGCCCCACATGCTGCAATCACTGTGTCGGTCTTTGGTGCTGGGGTGCTCCTGTACCTCATCGTCGTCGTGAGCTTTCGACTAGTGCATGACACACACGTAACGGTGGTCTTTCGAAATGCCCGCCGTGAATTACTCGCTGAAGAAGTTGTGGCCAACGTACTTGCAACCGTCGTGGTCTTGTTGTTGCGGAATGCTTATCGAAAGTACCACCTTGTTCGGCAAACATCTCGAATCGCCAGTGGTCCGGTCATCGTCATGGGATCGTGTATTATGTATCGCTGTCGACTCCATCTTCGCGATGTGCATACTGTCGTACTAGAGGCCACAGCATGCCACGACGACAGCACGACCACACAACTGGTATTTGCCGCATCCACCAAGACATTTGACGGACAGCACACAATGATGCGATGCACGACCACGCTCACACCGTGGTCTCGTATGCACCAGTTGAGTCTGTGGTTGATTGGGTTCAGTGGACTCCTTGTGACAGTGGTTTCTTCTGTCACTCGGTCATTGCTAGGACCGTATGGGTCTCTTGTAGCGTGTGTGACAACGAGTGTGTTTACCAGCGTCTCCGCTGCCCATTATCACCCACGTTTGCTACTACGAGAGTTGGGATCGTCGTTCGATTTTCTCTTTCTGACCACCCAGTCACTCCTCGCTCATGGGTGTCTCTGTGATCTCTTGTGCTGGGATGTGCGATGTCTTGGTGTTGTGTCGAGTGCTCTATGGATGCAATGGTTTCTCTCCCTCGACGCACTTATTCCCGTGATGAAACATAAACTCGGTATCGTCCCGTCCGCGGCCTTTGCCATCGGCGTGGTGATCTTGTGTCAGCAACTCGCTCTTGTGGTGGAACTTGTTCTCTTTCCATCCAACGACTTTCGCGAGCGGATCCTCTTCACCATACATCTCGCCAATCGCGTACTTCACGTGCGTGTCGTCCCAATTCTGCTCAGTCGCATAGCCACGCTCGTGGTGTGGTTGGGACGACTTGCGTGGCGAGTGCTCCACGCATCACCCAGTGAGTTGGTGGTACTTCAAGGTCAAGTAAAATACCATGATCGCGTGTTTCGTCGTCCACGGCATGGCATCGTACCCACAGTGACATGACCAAACCTCATTTATATTCCTTTTACTGTTGCTGTGAACGTTTAGCGAGCGACGCAAAGATCGAGTTGGACTGACTCAACAACGCATTGGGTGGACCAAACTCAGCGACTCGACCAACGTCCATGACGGCAATCTTGTTGCAGTGCAAGATCGTGTTGATCCGGTGAGCAATAATGAGCACCGTCTTGTTCTGAAAGGTTTCTTTGATCGTGACCTGGATGAGATTGTCGGTAGCTGTATCGACGTTCGCCGTGGCTTCGTCCAGCACGACAATCTTGCTGTCTTTCAAGAGTGCACGACCGATGCAGAGCAACTGACGTTGACCCACCGACAAGTTATCGCCACGTTCCGATACCATAAAGTCAAGCCCCGCACCCCATGTCGTCACGGCATCCGCGAGGTGTACCTGCTTGAGTACACTCCAAATAGCTTCATCTGTGTAATCCCCAAACGGATCCAGGTTTTCACGAAGTGGACCACTATAGAGCACTGGATCCTGCGGGATGATCGCAAGCGAGCGACGCAATTCTTGCAGCTTGAGTTTGGAAATGTTAAGGCCATCAATGTATACGGTACCGCTCTCAAACTCGCAAATGCGGAAGAGTGCAATCATGAGGGACGATTTCCCAGCGCCGGTACGACCGCAGATACCGACCTTCTCTCCACCTTGAATCTCCATATCAACACCACGCAATACCAGCGGTAGTTCTGGACGGTACTTGAGGCACAAGCGATCAAACTTGATGGATCCGACCGATGGCCATGCTGCTGGGTTGATAGGCGTGCAGTCAGCGCCGTCGCTTTCGAGTGGAATCGTGCGGAAATGGAGCAAACGCTCAACGCTAGTCATGGCGTTATCAGTCATGTCGACAGCACGGACGCACCACTGGACCATGGATGTGAGCATCAGCGAGTACGTGATGGAGAGTCCAGCGACCACTGGCGTGATCGAGCCCTTGGACGCAACGATGTACAGGGACACGACAAAGATGATGAGCACAGATAACCAATCAAGACGTACGGCGAGCCAGCGGCCGGCCGCCCAGTAGTTGAAATAGTAACTTGTGTTGTCGTCCACGACCATCTTGTTGATACGCTTGAAATCTTCCTGCATCTTGAACGCGCGAATCGTGTGGAGGCCGTTCAAGGTCTCACCAAAGAGATTGAACACTGGGGTACGTGTAATCCCTTCCAGACGCTTAATCTCCCGCGACGTGCGCTTGAAGTAGAGGCCCGTAATCGCGAAAATGGCAAGCATAGGAATGTACGAGACCGCGACCCAGACCGAAGCCATCCCGCAGACCACGAGGCATCCAATGAACACAACCATTGCTTGGAACAAATTCTGGTACTGCTGGGGCAAATTCGAATCAACTTGATCAAGATCGTTCGAGAAGCGGTTAAGGATGCGACCGACAGGTGTGATGTCAAAGTACTGATTCACTGGTGCACTAAGCACACGGCGGAATAGCTCGTCATGAAGGTTCTTGGAACTGCGCATACAGGCTTCCATGAGTGTGAGACCACGCACAAGCGTGAGGATCGCACACGCAATGATAAACGAAAAGTACCACCACGCGTAGAACGAATCCGTGTACGAAGGATCCACACCCTTGCGATGCATTTGCTTTGCCCAGTAGCCTTGCCAATAGTCAGCGGCAATACGCATTCCCTGGGCCGCCGAATACATGACAATCAACACGATCACAACCACAATGCCGTTGAACCCCGTCTCGTCAAAGTAGGTGCGGTAAGTTTTGCCACTCACACGGCCTTTGACCCGGTCTTCTTCCTGAACAAGTTTGCTCGAGTCGTTCTCCGACGATTCCTTCGTCTTGTTGACTTCCTCTCCCGTAACAATGGCTTCATTGACAGTGCTCTTCACAGGATAAAGCTTTTCGGCTTCTTCCGCAGTGCCGGCGATAGCCGCTAAGTGGGCAGCTTTGTGTCCCTTGACCTTTTCAACTTCGACACTCTCGTGCTCATCGATAATGTCGGCCTCCAATTTCTCTAGCTCGTGTTTGTGAACATTGAGATCGGGGAACTGTGCAATGCTGTCTCGGTAAGTACCATCCCCGACAACGCGTCCATGCTGCACAACGAGAATCTTGTCGGCGTGGGCAAGCAGATCGTAGTGGCTATTAAGGACCAGCAGACGCGTCTTGTCCTTGGCAAGACCAACAACACACTGATCAAAGATGGCATGCGCAACGTGTGGATCCACAGCACTGAGCGGGTCGTCCAGAATTAAAATGTCGTAGTTACGGCGGTACATCGCACGTGCGATCGCGACGCGGGCCTTTTGCCCCCCACTCAAGTTGATACCGCGTTCGCCAATCTCCGTTTGGTCTCCGTTGGGTAGCGCGTGGAGATCGAGTGCGAGTTGTGTGGCTTCGAGCACTTGTTCGTAACGCTCACCATCAAATGGTGATTCAAAAAGGATGTTTTCCTTGACCGATGAGTTACGGATCCATGCCTCCTGGCTCACGTAGGATACTTCACCATGGACATCACACGATCCCGACTTGCGCACCATTTCACCAAGAATGGCGTTCAACAAGCTGGTCTTGCCACTACCAACTGTACCCACAATCATAACCAACGCACCAGCATCGATCTCGATATTGACACCTTCCAGTTCAAAGCTCTTCTGGATCGCAATGCCCGTCGAGTCGACAGCTGCAGCCACGGGTGTGACGCCACGGGACGTTGCTTCGTGATCATCTTCATGAACAATTACGACACTCGGGACGACATTATCGTCGCTCGGTTCAGACCACACAAAGTTGGCATTGCGGACGAGGATCGAACCCTTGCGTTCATGATCGTTCCCACTGGCAATAGCTTCATGCTCGTCTTCGGTAAGAAGGAGTTCATCGCTTTCCATGTACGTGTCCATGCGATCAAAGGCGATACGCGCCTGAGAGACCGCAGCAATGGCGAGCGGGAAGAGACTCACAGCAAGACGACTGATGTTGACCATCGCGATGAGCGTAAAGGCTTCCGTCACCGTCATAGTACCCTTCATAATGAGAAAGACCCCGAGGATCACAGCACCTAACAGGACCGGGGTGAGGAAGAGTAGAGTCGTGTTGATGATGTTGAGAAAGTGAAATCGGCGATAGAGCTTGACTTCCGAAGCCCGAATGCGTTCAACACGACGCGCAAGGGATTCTTCCCATGCGTAAAACTTCATCACACGAATGCCTTGCAATGCCTCAGACGTGACCTTAACCCGTTCTTCGACAATATGCAGAAGCTCGGCTTGGACATCGCCAATCTTATCGGCCAATTTGACCGACGTGTACAGCACGACAACCAGCAGCACCGCACCACACAAAGCCGCGACAACATCAAAAAGTGTCGCGACCAGTACGATTGTAATCACAAAGGCAAGTGGCGCGACGAGGAGCCATGGTCCCGAGATCATAAAATTGAAAATGCGTTCCGAGTCGACACTCATAAGTGTGACGATTTCCCCAGTCGTATAGGCTTGACGAGCGACGCACGAAAGGTTGAGGGCTTTTTGATAGACTGAGTCCATGACAACCGAGCGCATGTTGGCACCAATACGAGACGATGAAAAGAACCCAAAATTGAGACACGTGATCCCAATGAACGAGATAATAGTCATCATGGCCACAAGAACGTAGCCACTGTCCGTGTGGAAGACATTGTGTCGATTGTTAAGATAGTCGAGAATAGCTTGGGAAATGTAGGGTTGTAAGACCATGGCCGTAATGTACACGATGTAATTGACAAATACATAGGCAATTTCCGAGCGGAATGTCTTCAACAAGGCTTGAGCAAAACGTGACGAGAGCCACGAAGTCCCATGTACACGGTGAGGGTCTGGTTGAATCGTATAGTACTGAGCAAAACGTTCTTGCAAAGCATCACAGGAATCGGATGGACAGACGGCCCAGAGATCTTCTTTCTCAAGAATCTTTTGCGCACCTAGCGACACTAAGGGCTGCAGCCACTGGACCGAAAGAATCGAGACAATCGACGCTTTCTCGAGTGGATTTTCACGACGACGAAACGGTGTTTCCTGAGCATATCGTTCAGCAAGTGTGGGCTTTTTCTTGAGCGTTTTCCGCGCAAACGATGAGGCCTGGGGTGTCGGGGGGATGGCCGTGTAGGCCGTGACGTCATCGAAGTCTTTGGCAGGTAGACGCATCGAGGCGAAGCGGAGAAACTCACTGGGGATGACGTAAGTCCGAGGCTGTCGATTCGATTGTGACCATTGATCGATGGAGATCTTGGTGTTGGATGTGTTGGTGTTGGTACCTACCTGCATTGGTATCGGTACGCACCAACACCAACCCACCAACAGCACAAATGTTGGCAAGAACGAACCCATGATGACGCGATCGAACCGTCGCAAGGATTGGTAGAAAAAGATTAAAATTATGTGGATTGGTCGAAATTGATCAGTGGATTGATCGAAATCATCGCCCATCACGGGGTAGGGCACCAACTGCAACGGCATTGGCTGGAAGTTTCATGCTTGGACGGCAAGGGCATGTTTGAGGCAAGGGTGGATGAGCGCAGCGAACGCATGCGTGGCAGGATCAGACGAGTCTGGAAACTCCGTCCAGAGACTTGGGACCAGAATGGCTGCGACTCTGGAATTTCTAGATGCCACGGCTTTTCAGAAACGGAATCCAAATGGCGTGTACTGTACCGTACAGCCTCGCGTATGCAATACTTATCCACTTCAAGCACCACGTCCTTTCATCCACAAGATCGCAATGCCACAATACACGCTGGACGATGATGAACTTCATTCCGGACACTCTGGACCTTCACTGGCATTTTTGCGTGGCAATCAGGACTCCTCATTGCCACACGATAACTCCAGTGATGGACTACATTCGAAGTGCTGGACCAATCACGCATTCTCCGATACGTCGTAATCTGTTCTGTGAAACACGTCAAATCGGGATCCAAAATTGCTACACTATGGTCAAATCAGGCATAATCGTCGTTTTAGTAGAAATGCACCATCTTATTCGGATGCTTCTCTTCCTATTTGTTGGCACCCTCACGCCAATGATCCACAAGTGCCTTAAACAACCCGTCCGTCTTCTTCTGCAATGCTGCTGGCGTGTCAAACTCACCTACTGCACCCTTCTCCATCACGAGAATGCGGTCGGCATCCAGAATC
>JAADWU010000367.1:0-13360 GCA_023336255.1 Pythium graminicola
AAATTAGTAAGTACACGTCCAAAGTGACGTGTCATTAGTATCTAATCTTCTACACGCACGTCATCGCAAATGGCTACTGTAGCCATTGTGAGCAGGTCACTGTTGCAGATTGGTTGCCGTCGCTGGATAGAATAAGACCCCAAGGGTCGAACCATTGATCTCGGGACTGGTGGTCTGCGGCCCTCCGACTGGCGTCGCGACACCGTCGCCCAAAGCCGCAAGGACATGGGACGTGAGCACGGCATCCTCGTCTTCACCCGCGCCACTGCTGGTGCGTGAACGGAGTGTCTGGTCCGACGGTGTTCGACCGAGCGGCCGCACGAACGGACGAGCATTGGGCACAGCCGTGCACAGCGGCGGTGTTGTATCCTTGGCACTGAACGTCGACGACACACCGATACTTGTGGTCATCTCCTGATGATGGAGCTTGTCATAGAATTTGGCGGCCTTGGTGTGGCGATCCTTGGAGACAAAGGTGGGTTGGAACGGATGCGTCCGCGCAAACTCGCGTTCACGCTGTTTCTTGGCCTGTGCTTGGCGATCTTTGTAGTGGTCATAATACTGACTCAGAGCTTCAAATACGTTTGGACGGTCGGCTCGACCGTGTTTCTTGGCAAGTGCATCCGAGTTCTTGTCGATTGTCGGACGAAACGTTAGGTCCGGATCGTTGACCACCTCGTTACTATCGCTTCGGTCCATGGTCTGTCGAGCATTTTTACCGTCGTTGAGACTTTCGGTCACAAACAATACTTGTGTGTACGTGAGTCCCGGCATATCATGCATGAGCTTCTCCATGTATCCTTCAAACGCATCGAAGGTAAACGGTTCATGCTGGGCAAACTCCATCACGATACTCGCGATACGTGCGATATCCGGTGACAACGTGCTTGTGTCCAACGCCGATGGAATGAGGCGTGGCTCTTCTTTGTCGTCGGATGGATCGGGCTGTTGTGGTGTCTGTTGCGACTTGACGAGCCAATCAAAGAGACGTGCAAATGTCTTCTTCTTGCGGACTTCGAGCGCTTGCTTTGACTTGTCCGACACAAACGTCTGCTCGCTACGTTGTTTACGTAGCTGATCTTCTTGTTGCCGCAGACGACGCAAATACTCTTCTTGTTCTTTGTGAGCTTCGTACAAAAAGTCTCCAATGGGCAAACCACGTTCATTGCGGTTGAAAATTGGTGCCCGACCGGTCTCAGGCTTGAAATACTCTCGTCCGGTGGTTGGATCACGATCAGGCGCGTACTTGGCGTGGAGTGATAGTCGCTTCTGCTCGAGTTCGTGGTACTTGGAGACGGCGAGTCGCTCGACGACATCAGCGTCGTCCCCTGTACTCTTGCTCCACAATGCATTGACACCGATGTTGGGTTTGAATGGAAACTGCTTTAGATGGGCTTCTTCCCGAGCCTCACGCTGTGCGCGAGCGTGAAATGCGTCCTCGTACAACGCAATGTGCGGATTCTTTCGTCGCACTTCCCCCGTCGCGGTCGTAATAATCCCACCACCCGGTCCGGCTCCGGCTTTGGCTTCTTGTTCAAGCTTGTCCCGCATAATCTCTTCTGAGACGTCGTTGATCTTGGGTTTGAACGGACATGTCTGCCGAAACTCATCTTCCATTTGCTGCTGTGTACGCTGACGTTGACTGCTAGCAGCGGTTGCCGTGGTCCGCAGTTTGTGGTGTTGAACGGCCCGCGTTGCGCTCGTGGGTGCGACCAGCAGCGTCGGGCGGAAGAGTTCTTCGGGTCGTGGATGCCCACAGACGACTTCGGGATAGGTGTCCACAAGCGCAGTGGTCACCAGCGTTTCCCGTCGAGACGTGTCCATCGTAAAGGACGCTGGGGCTGGTGGCGGCGCGGCCACGACGTTCTTGCACATGGAGTTGATGTGTTGGTTCACAAACGCACACTTGGGACACGTCCAGTCGATTTCTTCCGCTCGCTCGCGTTGGCGTTTCTCTCGTTCGCGTTCCTTCTTGGCCATGTCGCTCAGTGCCTCGTCGTAGAGCCGTTCACCAATGTGAGCGTATCCGCCACTACCTCGTGATGCGACCATAACTCGCGACTTGGCTGAGATCTCCAACTTGGTCATGGCCTGTCGCTCGCGTACTTCATCGGCTGCTTTGGCTTTTTGCTGCCGACGGATCCACTTTTCACGAGCCTCCGCGAGCGCATAGAGACGGTTGTACACTGATTCTTTGTCTTTGCTTGTCGCTTTCGACGAGAAGGCTACAGGTCGTGGCGTGAATCGCAAACGTGCGTGTTCCGACAACTCAACGTTACGCAAGGTCAACGGATCGCTCGGTTCCTCTTGACGATGCAGCGTGAGGTTACTTCGATTGGTGGGGAGATGTGGTGCCGTCGGGTCGACCTTGTTGGTATGGCTGGTGTAGTGGCCGTACTTCTCCATGAGGTGGTTGTAGCTGTGCTCACGCTCGTACTCGCGTTGTTGTTGCGGTGGTGGAAACTCGAAGGGTGGGGTCGGTGGGGGCAATGGACGACCAATGTCTTGCCCTTCGTCGAATGGTGAGCGGTTGTCGCGCGAGTCCACATCGATACTGTCCCCAACGAACTCTGCTTCACTTGATACTCTCTCTCCTTCCGCTTGGGGTTGTGTGTCTTGCGTGTCCCCTTCCACACCTTCTTCGTGAGTGAGTACGTTCAATTGGTCTTGAATATGTTGACTAAGGCGAGGGATCGCATCGGCAACGAGTCCATGCTTGGCCGCGAACGCTGCTGCCAGATGTTCGGGTCGATCTCCGACATGGACTTCGATGGTCTCACTTCTGCCATCGCCGATGAGCACTTCCATGAGCAGCAAGAGCTCTGGTTCGACGGTTGAGGACAACAAGGAATTTGCTTTTAGAGGCGTCGATACGTCTGGACTTGAGCTGGTAGGTGGGGCCGTTCGGTCGTCAAGTTCACGGGCAAGAAGTTCACGCCGCTCAGCTTCGTCGTTCACTCGAGACGCTGCCGAGTCGATCGCGAGGCGAATTTCGTGTTCTATCTGCTGAACGGACTTGGAAAGCTCTAACGATGGCGCGCGGTCCCGGACTAACCACTCCGGGATCTCCGAAGACTCACCACTGTCCACGGAATGGATCAATCTTGGTGGTTCTGTGAGATTGTCCTCTCGTCTCGACGTTGTGGACAACTCAAGCATCCGTGCTTCTTCAAGCCACATTTCGAACGCATCGGGATCCTTCTCTGTCGGACTAACGTCATCATCATCGTCATCGTCTCTCGCAGGACTTACAGGTGAATATGAAGACGAAGATGCGGAGGAAGCAACGTCGTGGTCAGTCCTTGTTGACTCACTAACGTCGATAACTAGCTCATCCCGATCGTCGATGGCTGTGTTTCTCGTCCGAGGACCAAGCGATGATGACAGTGATCGAGCAGGAACAGGGTTATCGTTGTCGACCTGGCGACCCAACTGCGCGTCACTCAGTGTCGATCTCAACACGCGCGCACGGTCACGATCGCCAAGTCCGTCATCCTACAATCGGCAAAGTCAGGCACACTGTTCATTTCACAATGGCGAAGAACGCACCTGTCGTGGCATCTTCGGCCGTGTGAACGAAGCCGATTTGCGTGGTGAGACTGGTCTCATCGCATCCTTCACATGCAATCCGATAGTCTCACCAAGTCGCGCCTCGCCAGTGGTGGTCGCACGGGACTAGAAACAAAGCACTTCAGCATGCAGGTCGTCATAGCTTGGGAATCTTGACGTACCTGAGCAATGGAGACGACCATATCCCGAGAAAACGAGTTTCTTCGGGATACTGGACGCGGGCCATTGGACGATGCGACGGCAGAGCTCGAAGGTGGTGGCGTGCGTTCGTGCAGCATGGCGTTGCGAAAGATGAGCTGGGGGAATGACACATTAGATCCAATGGTGTTTATTTATACAGTCCAACGGCCGTTTCCTTCCGGAGCTCTTGGCGGTATCACTTTTGCATTTATCGATCGTAAACAGCATGCAGCACCCCATCGTGGCCCCTCACCTGCAATGGGACGAGATCACACGCGGCTTGACGACCACGTCGAAGGAATTACTCGGCAAGGTACGATCACTCTCCTCCCCATGGATTCCTATGCCTCACTGTCTATCGTACTAGTTGTCCGTCCGCAGCATCGTGTCGCAGTCATGGGTGGCCGGTGGCGTGTACCCGACATTGTTGGGCTATGCGCTCGGAGCAATCGCGACGTTTGCTCTCTGCGGTGGGTCACACTGGACGCTGCGCTTTCCTCCCGCAGTGCTCTGTGCGGTCGTGTTGGTCCAGACGCTGGTGACCATGGAGAGTGCGGCATGTGTATTTCTCCTGGCGTTTGCGGCACTCGTGGGCGTCGGCTGTACGTATGTTCAAGTGCTGTCGTGGAAAGAGGCGTTTGCCAGTGTCACCCACCGACGCAAAATGAACAAGAACAAGAAGAATTACATCAAAGTGGACAAAGAAGACTAGATAACCTTTCCCAATGCACTTCTTACGCCGCAGTCTCTGCTGGTGTGGACAGGAGGAGCAGCGTGTATACACTCAATGCAGCGAGTGCGAGGGCGAGCGCCATGAGTGCCGCGTAGGCGGGCGTACGGCGGCGATGGGTCCTCGGAGCGTGAACGACGGTCGCCGTACTGACGTCATGCACCAGCGAAGACTTGTCTCGTCGGAGAGTCGTTAGCACTCGCGTCGTTTCCTTGCGGTGGAAATCGCCCATTGCCTGGTGTATTCTCACATTAGAATTTCTTGTAACAAAGCTCACGCCTCCCTTGTACCTTGCGATGCTGCACCGCTGGCGTGAGCGTGCGCGCGTGAACCCCAGCCATCGTAGGAAAAACGCGATCTTTTCATGAAACGACGTGACATCTGCATGCGTTTGCAGAGGGAACTGTATGCATTTTCACGGGGAACTGACATGCAAAATGCGTCAAGGCGTGTGGTTCGCGGCGACCGCCGTCGTGGTGGGAATCGCGTGGCACCGCGTCCGGACACAACTACGCGAAATTCAGAAGCGTGTGACGGAGGCACAGATCGACGCCCAGATGAAAGAGCAACAGCGACAGAGCGAGCGACGTGGGCGCGTTGCGGCCGAGCAGGTGTGTATCCTACTTGCGGAATCCTTCATCGCTCATCACAACCCACAGTTCCACAGGAACTTCGCCGTGTGATGAACGAGAAACTCGATACCAGTAGCGGACTGTATGTACAGGCCCTTGGTCACGTGCATTCGTGCTTTCGTACGTGTGTTGGGACGCCACGTCAAGGGCTCTTTGCGCCAGCGACACGAGGCAAGATTGTCTTCCAGCGCAATGTGTCGCCTGATGCGCTCATCGGCCTGGAGCAGTTTAGTCACGTATGGATTGTGTTTGAATTTCATCAAAACACGAATGGCAAGAACGCACGCGCGCACACGGGACTGCGGTCGGACAGTCATCGCTTCACCTTCAAGGTTTGAATTGATCTATCACATGCGGATACGTGGGCTGATGGAGGATATGTAGGCCAAGATCTCCCCACCACGACTAAAAGAACCTGTGGGTGTCTTTAGCACACGGTCGCCGCATCGGCCCAACCCTATTGGCATGACGCTGGCCAAGATGGAGCGCGTGGATAAACGTGGTCGGACTATCCATCTTTCGGCACTTGATTTGATCGATGGCACACCCGTGCTGGACATCAAGCCGTATGTACCAGGTGAGATCAATGTCTGGCTATTGGAAATGTCCAAACGACATGACTTGATTGTGGAAACGTAGCGTACGACGCAGTACCATCGGCGACCGTCGCATCGTGGGTTTCTCCCGACCTCTGTCCGACGCTGTACGTATAGAGTCATCTACTCATTCTTCAGTTGCGCTGACCACTACTTGGTGTGATAGAAACGCAGTACAATGGACCGATCCGTCGTTGCTGCGTGAGCTTGAGCGTCTTGCACTCTTTTCTCGATTTTACCAGCACGACGTTGAGACCTTCCGAGCCGCGATTGACCAAGTCTTGCAGGTCGATGTTCGGAGTAAAAATCAAACAACCAAACGACTACGCACTGCTCGCAATGAGCTTGTTTTGGACAATGCACGTATTGTGTATCGTGTAGTTGCGACTCCGGACGACGACGACCGAATCGAGATTGTTGCGGTTGAAGCCGTATCCGATGTAGCCATATTGCCAGAACCCTCTGTTATGTGATTGTATGAAAATATAGAGGACCGTAGTCGCCATTTTTGGAGAACCCAAAGGTGGAGCTCTTGTGATGGCGGCGAGTGTAGCGACAGTTCTCGACGCAGCGACGTAGGTGCCATCGCATGCGTTCCATCTAGTATGTGGCTCACACATTTACTTTTTGTATGTGCTGCGACAACAGGATCAAGCGTCCCGCTGACGGAGCGACGGAGCCGCTAGGCAACAGCACCACTACCACAGGCACCACCATGAGCTCCATGAACGCAGTGGCAGAGACACAGCCCGAAGTAGCGACAGCGTCTGAGGACGACAAGCAGTTTATATCTGAGGAGACAGAGACAACAACGGTTGACTCCGTGGCTGGCCCAGGGGAGACCGAAGCGACCACAACGGTTGTTCTTGCGGTCGATATATTGACGCCTTCAATTACAGCACCAAAGCCACCTACATCCATCAAGAAAGCGACACCGATCAGTGCACGATCGAAATCAGCCAATGCGCTGGGCATTGTAACGTCCAAGAAAAAGTCAAAGAAAAAACTTCACGCAAAACCATCCCATCCAAGCGTGGGCATGAGCGTCGATGCACTGGTGCGTTTCTATTGCCAACCTACTCAATGCCATTGAGCTCATTCGTTCGCAATCCAGGACAGGAATATGGTATGGGGTAATGGCCGCATTCTTGATGTCAACGTGGAAGAGCAACGACTCAAGATCACCTTCCCGGGCTTCAATAAGAACTGGGATATTTGGACCGACATGCTTTCCATCGCCCCGCACTGCACCCAGTCCAGTACGCTTGTGCCATGTTGTCGTGAATGATAAATGAGTGGAGTGTAACGGTGTTTCTGTGTGTGTTTTGGTGTAGATCACGCACGTCTCAACTCTCGGAGCTGGGATGGCAGTACCGATCTCTTCACCGGCGAGCGTGTTGTCTCCGATGATGTGGATGGCTGTGCAAGCCCGAAGTGGATCAAGCGGTCGCCGCATGACGACGTCGTTCTAGCCCCCTCCAAGCCACCAGTTCGGAAACCCAAGAAAGGATACGTGCTCGAGCTAATTCCTGACAACGAAATCTCGTCGACACCCCCAAAAGCACGCTCTAATTCATCGGTACTCAAGCGTCAAGCAATGGAATCCAATGAAAAATCGCCCGAGCTGAAAAAACCGCGGACTGTAAAGCGGGAGATTCGCCCACCTACGCCACCGCCCAAGGCGGACGAGCCGTATACAAACGAGGAGCTCAATCGACAGCGCACCGAGAATGCATCGACCATGGATAAAACAGCAGCGTTTCTCCAACAGTGTGCGGCCTTGTGGAAGCGACAACTTGGCGCGATGACCGAAGATGAACGACAAGCCCTGTTTGCACATCAACGTGATAGTGAAGAACAAATGAATAGTGTTGTGCTGTGAAACAAAGATGATGGGATTCTCTACCAGTGGAGAGAATCAATGTTTATGTACGTATACAATACTGCACTTCCTCACATTCTCTTGGTTTAAAGGGCAAGAGCAACTACAACCGTTGCAATTGCTGCACATGACGTCATAATGGTCGCGGCCGCACTCGTGACTGGGGCAGGAGTCGACGTGCGCAATGGTGGCGCCGTCGACGGTGGGAACGTGACTTCCGGTGGTGCTTCGGTCGCAACCGGCTCAATGTCGAACGTCGACGAGCCCGACCCTGAGCTCTCTTCCTTCTTCTTCGGTGGCTTGGTAGTCGTTGGTGGTTTGGTGGTCTTGGGGACACCAGCGTCCGAGCCGAGGCCCGAGGTCGAACCAGCAAGTGTGGGCTTGGGAGTCTTCGTGCTCACCGTCGCCGAGGTGCCGGTCGAACCCGAGCCAGCGCTGGCGGATGATGAGTCACCACAGTCCTTGTTCTTCTTGACAAAGTCACGACCGTAGTTGGTGACATCGTAGACACAGTCGGGGGTGTTGGCGGCCATGAATGCGAGCCATTCACGGCATTCCTCAATCGGACAGAGACGGCTCGTGGACAACGTGGTGATGTCGCCACGGGCCATGGCGTAACAGGCTTTCGCAGGATTCACATCCTGTTGCAAAAGTTTGTTGATGGCTTGGCGCTGGGCCTGCGTACAGTCGGGCGCGATTTTGAGCGTCGGCGCTGGCGTCGTCGCGGCGGTCGTGAGCGTCACCGCGGTGGCCGCGAGCGTGAGCGACAGAAACTTCATCGTCGATGGAAATGGAAGAATTGGGAATTTGGGTCCGTCAGGATGGAGGACGGGAAATGGAAGTAAGTCGTGAGTCACGACTCGTGGCGATGATCACCAACACAGAGGCTGCGTATGTAGCGAGCAGAGGCGGGCAGGTCATCTCTCCCAGCCGTCCAGTTGTAATTTCCCGCAAACCTGTATGAAATCATTAAATACGTAAAAGAATAATTAAATATAGGCTATATACACACTGTACTCAATTGATATATACTGTAGAAGATAATGCACCTAGCAGCCCGACGACAATACCGAAGCATCTGACGATCTTGGCGATTAGGTTCGACGGTGTGACCAGCTCACATTGTTCAAAACCGCACCTCAGCTACGTACGTTTCTTTCGTTTCTATTCTATCAGCCAGAATATTCTTGTGCGGTTACTATCGATGATTTGATTGGACAATATCTCTACTACATTAACATCCAATAAGAATGTGGCTTCAACGTCATCATGTTTGATTTACGTTGTTTGGCTCGCGGTCGATTTGCGCGATCTCATTCCGTGTCCTTCCACCCACCACTCACTTGGCACCATGTTCGACAAGCAAAGTGCCCTCGCACTCGGCGCTGCTGCTGGCGTTGGCGTTGGCTATTTCTTAGGTCGTCGCCAACAAACGACGACGGTGCCAACGGATGCATCACTGGATGAAGTGGAGCGCCTCATACGACCCAACATCCTCGCACTCACGCCCTACCGATGCGCTCGTGACGACTACGACCAAGGTATTCTCTTAGATGCCAACGAGAACAGTCTTGGTCCATCACTTGACATGGACAACGAATTTCTGACGGAACAACTGGAACGATACCCGGATCCATATCAGAAGGAACTGAAGCAAACATTAGCCAACTTTCGGTGCGTTCTCTGTCGGTCTGGATTCACTATACGCACTCACTCACTCTCTGATGCAAACCATGCATGAATAGCAATGCCGCCTCTAAAGATTACAAGATCGGCACAGAGAACCTGTTCTTAGGAGTTGGTAGTGACGAGGCGATTGACCTCATCATTCGCGTGGCTTGCACGCCTCGTGTCGATTCGATCCTCATCACGCCACCGACGTACGGCATGTATCAAGTGTGCGCCAACATCCATGATGTAAACATTATCTCTGTGCCGCTGGAAGTGGAGACACCGGCGTCCAACCCGAAAGGTCTTAAGAACGATCTGCCACTGCCTTCGTTCCATATCAACCCTGCCAAGGTAAGATGCAGTTGGTTATACACAGATAGGCGGATGGTGATGTTGTCATGAGCCATAGATCCTGGCTGCTGCGACAAAAGATACCAAAATCATTTTTCTCTGCAGTCCTGGCAACCCGACTGCAAATGCTGTGCGTGTCAAGGATATCATTACGGTTCTCGAATCTCCGGTACGTGAATCCCAAAACTGGTTCCTGACGGAAATCATTCGCTGAATCGTGTGGTGTACTATTAATCAGACGTACAAGGGCCTCGTAGTCGTGGACGAAGCGTACATTGACTTCTCCGAGACCAGTAGCTTGTGTACACTCGTGAAGAAGTACAACCGCCTCGTTGTGCTGCAAACGCTTTCGAAGGCGTTTGGCTTGGCCGGCATCCGACTCGGAGCTGCGTTCGGCAACCCCAAGCTCATCCAGGTCCTCAACAACGTCAAGGCGCCTTACAACATCAACAAGCTGACCACCAAGGTAGCACTCGAATCGTTTGGTCAGCTCGATGAATTACGCAGCAAAATCGACCTTATCAAGCAGGAGAAAGAACGTGTTACCCGCGAGCTGCGCAAGCTGCCATTTATTCAAGCAATCTATGCATCCGACGCCAACTTTGTGCTCTTTCAGGTAAGCGGATGTTAGTTAAACAAAACCGAGTGCTGAACATGATACTTACATCTATTCTTAAACAGCTTCCGAACGCGTTAAATGTCTACCGTGCGATGGCAGACCGTGGTGTTGTCATTCGATACCGTGGTAATCAGTTGTTGCTTGACGGTTGCTTGCGAGCAACAATTGGCTCTCGTGATGAGAACGACAGCATGCTCAAGCTCTTGGAGCAGGTCTCGACAGAACTGCTTTAGATGCAGCAATAGACACACACTTATCACATCACAAAGCTACACTAGTGTTTCACATCAGGGTTATTACTTTAAATCCTCCAATAAACTCTTGCGCAGTGGATCGGTTGTGTTGGCTCGAGTGTCATTGCGCTTGAAGAAAAAGAGTCGATTACCTCCACCCCCAGCGATGGGAGTCGAGGTCCGTGATGCTTCAGCAGGTGATCCGCGGCGAAGTGGGAGACGTCGGTTGAAATACAAGATCGTCACAGATGGGATAATCTCCAGGAGTGCGTAGTATAGCAGCATCAGAAACCACGTGTTGTGGTCATGCAGCTGGACGTGCTCGCGTGAGAGGAGAATCTGTAGCCCTGATCGTAGCATGAAGCACGAACAACAAATAATAGTCATGACCGCCAGCTCCTTGAGCTTTCGCGATCGGATGCCAAGCTCAACCGGGATAGATCTGTACACGAACATTTTCACATTGCACACCATCAGGTCTCCGGATGATTTCAATGAAAGCAATAAAGCTATCCACTCACCGTAGTTCCACGTAGGCTAACCGAGCAAAGATAACGAACGCCACCGACACACCCGAGAACAATATCATATTGACGTCGGCCTGGGCCTTGGCGAAAAAGGACCCTGAGGACGACACCACAATCACAATGAGTGACTCCATCGACCCAACCCCTTTGAAGAGCGATCCTTACGTTCGTTTCGCCACTTGGTCGCGTAGAAAACCCAGTATACACCTTGTATTACAAAGACAGCCTAGCATCATGACATTTAGGTTATCAGAATGCTGACAGCCTCATCGGATCTGTACGACACGTCTCACCAAGATAACAGTACGGATGGCCGGTTTCACCCACGTGTTGAGTGTTGAGATCTTGTCGACGGCGTTGTAATACACTTCCGCCCAGAACTGAACAATCAATGCGTACGTCGCAAAGTAGAGTAAGATGGGGAGTTGATCCATCATGTAGAACAGGTCCCGTTCAACTGGCGAGCATGCTGAGGTCTTGACCTCACCCGTGAGGACATCGCACCAGTCCAGCCCCACAAGCATGAGGAACACCGCGCGTACTATACATATCACCAATTAGCTCATGAGCAAGACATTACAATGTCATCACGTACCGAGTGTCGCGACAAACATGAGCAAATGCAGCATCTTCTGCACAGTCCACGGCCGATAGCGCCAGCAGTTGCGCACAAACTGTACGAGCGCACCGCCCGCGAGCAGCGCATAGACAAAACCATCGACAAGAAAGGCGGCACTGACCCCGCTCTCGATGTCGTCTACAGGCGGCGCATTGGCGCCATACGTGACATTCCACAGCCAAAGATGCAACGACTGCATGGGATGTTCTTCAAGATGAGGAATTTGCATCATACCGATAGATTTGATTTGATCACGATTCATTTTTGAATTGAAGTACAATTCATACCAAGTTGCCGCGCCAACACAAAACAAGATGGCAACGGCAACCACGATAGCTCCACGCGATATAGAGCAGCTATGGACACTTGCGCGATTGCTCGTCAACGAGAAGCAAATCGCCGCCGCGACGCGCTGTCTGCAGCTCTGCGTATCGCCGCCGGCCAGTGCTGAGATCGTTCAACAGGCCAATGTATTGCTGGCCGAATGCTGTCTCGCACTATGTCAGGCAGAACCGAAAGAGAGCAACCGCGAGCGTTGGTGGAAGCGTTACAACTGCGCTGAGCGTTGCATTGTTGCTGCCAAGCAAACGGTGATTGCGCGTGGCTGGGGCGCACGGCTAATCAAGTGCCAGTACAACCTCGCTCGGTTTGCTAGAACTGACTTGACGACAAAGCACCGTGAGGTTCTTCAATGTCTTTGTGAAGGGGTTCGTTGGTGCTGCGAAAGCGCTGGATCAAGTCCCGAATGTGACACGTTGCAAGGATACTTTGTATCAGAGTTGCGCACATCGCTTGTCAAGATGCACACCGCGTCGATGCGCGTTGGCCAGTCACCATTGTCAACCTTTGAAGAAAACCTCAAGTTTGTGCGGATGTCGATGCCCAATGTCGTCGACACGTCGTTTCAGGTAAAGCCGGCATGGAAGTGGTAGTGTCTCTGTTGGAGTGGTTGATACATGAGTTCGTACTGTAGACTTGGCTCATCGTCGTGTCCTGTCATGTCCTCGTGACATCGGCACGATTCCGAAGTGCGAATGACGCAACCAAGGCACTCGAGTTTGCCGATCAATGGCTCGGTGATCAGTTGTCGCTATCACGATCACTGAAACAGTATCACTTGATCATCAAGTGCTTGTTGCTCCTGAGGTACGTTGGTACATCTCGAATTGAAGTGTTCAGATTTCTCATGCCCGGTGCTGTCCAATAGAACTGGTGCAACAAAAACCATGGCCACATATGTCGGTGAACTCAAGGCCCTTCGTGATGCGCAAGAAGGAACGAAAGTTCCCGAGTTCGGTGATGGTCCCATTCTTGATAACATTGTGGATGCGCTTGACCTCGAAGTCACTAGCCGAACCGACAGTAACGAGGGAATCGCCCTTTCGATGAAAGCAATCCATTCCGTACAAGGAAACCTGCAGGTGTACGAAGCTGGATCGGACATCCACATCTTTTTGACGGGGCTCCTGTTCGATATGCTGTACACACATTGCGATCTCCATCGTCAACAATGTCGATTTTACGAAATGGGGGTCACCATCGCACAGGTCCTGAAACTATTCGTCGCGTACAAGCATCATCTGGAATTGACATCAATGGCACAGTATTATGTGGCTCAGATTCACACGCTCATTGCCAAGGTAACATCGTGTAGGCAATTAAGGCCTTTAACCGTGGGACTCACTCACTGTGTTGTCATAGTATTCTTTTGCAATTGGAAGAGCAAGTGAAGGTGAAGCGCACGTGAGAC
>JAADWU010000368.1:0-13357 GCA_023336255.1 Pythium graminicola
CACACGCTTTCGGATGAGGAGAAGAAGAAGATGAAGGCGGACTAAGAAGAATGTCTACTGTGGTACGATGGGAATGAGAAGTGCGAGTACGATTGAGGATGATTGCAATGTGCGTTTGGGAATGGCAATCGCCTCGTGCATTCGTAGGTTTATACAGAATAATACACGTGCATGTTTGATTTGCATTTCGGTGTTGAAAGTCAATGAATGTCTCAGTGAGGAGACATGGCTACATATTTACCATTACTCAATCCGACCCAACAAATTTGTCCACAAGTATGCATCTTCACAATATGTTTCGATTAGTTCTTGTCTGTTTGCTAGTCGCGGCTGCATGGGATAACCATCAGTGTGACAAGTGATATACATCTTCATATCGTGTTGTGCCATGGAATTCCTTTTAGCGGACCTTGGGTGCGTTTGGATTACCGAGTGTAAACAAACGTGGCGCAATAGACATCGACATGAGCTCCTGGAAGAGGAGCTTGCAGGCATATGGAATATGCACTTGCGAGATCTGTGTCTTGTTTCGACACGTGCGGCATTCAAATGTCATCTTGCGCAAGTTGGCAATCGCAATGATGCCGCAAATATCACAAACGTGGACACGGTAGGCATCCGAATTGGCAAACAATCGATCCATCAAGAAGTTGGCCGAGCCGTGCGAGATCAAACAATCACGCTCCATCTCACCCATACGCAAACCACCTTCTCGAGCACGACCTTCCATGGGCTGACGGGTCAACATGGTCACTGGACCACGCGAACGGGAGTGAATCTTATCGTCGACCATGTGCTTCAAGCGCTGGTAGAACGTTGGACCGATAAAGATCTGGGCGATGAGACGACGTCCAGTGTGACCACTGTAAAGCACTTCGTTACCATGACGCTGGTAACCGAGATTGTGGAGCGTGTCGGCGATAGCCTGGACCGTCACATCCGTGAACGGCGTGGCATCACCTTCATCACCCGTCTGCGACGATACCTTGCCGAGCAAACACTCGACCAAGTGACCAACTGTCATACGCGACGGAATAGCGTGCGGGTTCACAATGATATCAGGTGTGATACCTTCACACGTGAACGGCATATCCTCTTGACGGTACGTCATACCAATCGTACCCTTCTGTCCGTGACGTGAGGCGAACTTGTCACCAATCTGAGGAATACGAATGTTTCGGAACCGCACCTTGGTGAACTTGAAGCCATCAGCGTTGGTCGTGAGCATCACTGTATCAATGATACCGTTCTCGTGGGAACGCAAAGAGGTACTTGCATCACGCTTCATGAATCGCTGCTCGAGCGACGAGTCTTCAGACACTGGTAAGGGCGATGTCTTGCCAATAATGATATCATTTCCACTCACACGAGTACCAGGGGCCACGAGACCATCAGCATCGAGTTTGTGGTAACTTCCAGCTCGCAAGCCCAGGCAGTTGTCGCGACTTGGCTTCTCAAACTCTTCGCATGCACCACCGGTGCCACCACTGGGGCTCTTGTTGCGTTCCTGATCAATGTAGCAACGGTAGTAGGTGGAACGGAAGAAGCCTCGATCGATCGCGCTCTGGTTCATAATCAACGAATCTTCCTGGTTGTATCCGGTGTAAGTTGCAATACCGACGATAGCGTTGATACCAGACGGCAATTCACGGAAATGGAGGTACTCCATCGCTCGGGTTGTCACCAGCGGTTTCTGTGGGTAGTTCAGCACATTTGCCATAGTATCCATGCGTGCACGGAAGTTCGAAGAGTAGATACCCATAGCTTGCTTACCCATGGCCGACTGGTATGTGTTACGCGGCGACTGGTTGTGATCTGGGAATGGAATGATACTGGCACAAATACCCAGAATCATCGAAGGATGGATTTCACAATGAGTGTAAGGATTGGATCCCGTACCAACATCCTTCGGTTCCATGGCAATCATACACACTTCTTCTTCTTCGGTATCAATCAGCTCCACGACACCGTCCGTGAGGAGGTTGTGCCATCGGTAGTTAGTTTGCTTGTGGTTCTGAAGTTTCACAACTTGTTCCTTTTGTAGAAGAAGCTGATTATCTTCGACAATAAACAAGGGTCGGCACACTCGGCCCGCATCGGTATAAATACGAAGTTCCTTGTTCATCAAATCGCGAATAACCGACACTTCAGCGTCAATATCGACACAACGACGCAGCGATCGCAGTGTTCGAACAAGTTCGTTGGGTTCGCGGTGGACGCCAACCCAGTTGCCGTTAACGAAAATCTTCGTCGCATGGGGGATAATTTGGGGCTTGATTTCTTCAAGGTTTTCAGTAGCCCACTCCTCCAGGAACTCGAGAATAGGAGCCTGCGGGGAACCGACGGAAATGTATGCCATCAACGCCAAGTTCTTCACGAGACCGACGGCTTGACCCTCGGGAGTTTCAGCAGGACAGATCATGCCCCAGTGCGTGTTGTGTAGCTGACGTGGCTGCGCCTGCTTACCCTCACGACCAAGCGGGGTGTTCAGACGACGCAAGTGGGACAACGACGATGCATACGTAAGTCGGTTCAACACCTGCGATACACCAGCCTTCGAGGCTGTCTTCTGCATACCCCAGTTACCCGTTGCAAGCGAGTAGCGCAGACCATTCGTGATCGTTCGCGAACGAATTGCCAACGTGAGGTTGAAATCCTTGCCGTTATCGACACACTTCTGCAAGAACGACTTAACATCCTTCGTAAGCTTCTTGAACAATACACGGAAAAGACCTCCCAACAAAGGACCAGCGAGATCAAGACGCTTATTACCGTAGTGATCACGATCATCTTCACCAATACGGCCAAGCGAACACATAAGCAGTTTGTGCACAACGTAGCCGAGGAAGTAAGCCTTTTTGGTCTCGTTGTGGTCCTCCACACCTACATGAGGCAACATTTCCTTTTGAAGAATTTCCTGCGCGTAGCGAATACGATCGGCCTTGCTCACGTTGATGGCGCTACCTCTTCGGCCAATGAAATCCAATGCAACTTCCTGCTCCTGAATGACAAAGGCTTCTTCGAGTGACGGTTTGAATCGTTCCATGAGTTCCGCATCGGAGAAGTCGTAACAAATGTGCTCGAGAATCTCACGATCCGCAACAAAGCCGAGTGCACGGAAAATAATCACAACTGGAATATCTTGACGAATGTAAGGGATCACCGCACGAATCTGATTGCCGGTAATAGCGCTCTTGCCACCACTGCGCTGGTACATCTGGACGTACATCGTCGACGTAGGACGCACACCATGCTCGACATGGGAACGAGTCTCACACACCCAGCTGTACTTGGATGTGCCCGACTTGCGGAAGCAGTAGACGTGGTTGTTACTCATACGCTCCTGAGCGATGAGCACTTTTTCACTGCCGTTAATGACAAAATAACCACCCTGATCGTAGACACACTCGTTGAGTTCCGTCAGTTCCTTATCGGTCTTGTTCGTGAGCACACAGTACTGTGAACGCAACATAATTGGCACCATGCCAATGAATTCCTTGGGTGTTTCAACTTGCTCATAAGGTTCCATCTCGTCCAAATTCGCTGGTCCACTCGACGGTGCATGGTACTTTTGACACACAACATCGACGTACAATGGTGCAGCGTATGTGAGGTTACGTAACCGTGCTTCATGAGGAAACATGACACTCGTGGATCCATCGGCTTCGGTCATTGTAGGCTTGGAAAGGTAAATTTGTCCAAATGAAATCTGATAAATCGTATCGGTATTGGCCTTGGCTTGTCCAGGGGTATATTGTGATTCCGGATTGATTCGAATCGAACGAGAATCATCCACCAATTCTTGCATGGTGTTTTGAATAAATTCATCAAACGAATCCAATTGTTGACGAACCAATCCTTTTTCTTCAAAGTATGCAGAAATCACAGCCCACGCGTCTTCTTGTGACACTGTGGCACCAACATGAAGGCCCATGCCACTGTCGTCCAAATGATCGTCATGTTCATTGTCAGAATCATCCCACGCCATTTTGAACCACCGGAGGTTTCCACCACCAAGCCAAAGTGAGAGTGAGCGAGAGGGGGAGGTGAAAAGGTGGCGGGGGATAGCAAGGGAAACCAGAGTGATGGTCCTCCACACCACTGCGAACTTAGTGGATAATAAAACCTACCATAAGGTTTTTCGATCCCATCACCAGGTGGTGTGGTAGGAAGTGGCACACGGCTCAGTGTGTGTCGTCTGATCGCAAAAAGGGGCGACTGTACTGATTTAACCGTGTTCCAGATTTGACCTGGTGAAAATATGCTGCGACGCGCCAGAGAGAGCGTCGGTTGACACGAAGTAACTCACACAGTCAACGACGCGATCAGGGCCTGATACAGAAGTCCTCTCGCGCAGAACTGTTCCAAGAACAAAGTCCAGTTTCCAATTTTTGTTCGCGACCCGAATCGCGGGCCATCAACAAGTGTTAGACCACCATGACTGCGAGCACGTCTGAGCCGGAAGCGATTGCTTGGATCGAGAGCGAAGTACACACGCATCATGGTAAAGACGCAGAACTCCCAGTGTCTAACAACAATCTGTGCGAATTTTTGCGCGATGGCCGCGCATTGATTCTGTTGATTGGGACATTAGCACCGAACTGCGAGGAATCGTTAGCTATTCCCAAGAAAATCGAAAAGTCCATGCGCCAACTTTCGACGTTCCATGCGTTGGAACGCATTCATTTCTTTATTCGATGGTGTCGTTCCGCGGCCAAGTTAGAAGAACATTTAATCTTTACTTCGGTGCAATTGTTGGATGAAACCAATGTTGATGCAGTGTTGGCAACCATCGATGGATTGCACCAACGATTCCGACCAACGACCGTTGTGAAACAATCCACACCATCACCAACACCAACGCCAGTCGACGACGAAGGAGACAACAATGCGACCAACGATTCCACAACATTGTCTGAACCGTTCGTGCCAACAACCAACAAACTGAATGCGTTCCTGACAAAGGTCTCGTCGACTCCAACGCCAGCCCCTACCATCGAACGCCAGACTTCACTTTCCAAACGCGCCTCCACTACCAGTATGACCAGTAGTGATCTATCCCACCATGCCGCTTCAGCATCCATTAGCCATGCCGACGAAGACGATGATGAGAGCGTGATCCGCGTGTCCAAGCTCAAATTACCAGGTGCGTTTGCTGCGTTGGCTACGGTCACACCAACAGTGGAAGAAAAAGAAAGCGAAAAAGAAAAAGAACCGGAAATCGAAGAACCCGAATTTGTGAGTTCCACACCAACTCGAGATGATGTCAACGATTACGACGACAAAATCAAGAATGTGTCCAAGTTGGAAATTCCCACAGTTTTTGGACGCCAACAATCGGGAGAAGTGGATGCCCACAAACATCCCACACGGAGTGTATCCAAGCTCAGGATTCCCACAGCGTTTGGTGGGGCGACTGACGCGACGCCACCCCCACCAGAGGAAGAACCACCTGCACCGGTGATAGAAGAGCCCGTGTCCAATTCCCCCAAGTCCAAGTTGGCCGCGTTTGCCAAGAGTTTGGCCCCAACACCCGAGCCAACTCCTGTGGTCGAACCAGAAGTACCCAAACGCAAAAAGAGTACAGGCAAACTCAAGATCCCAGGTGTGTTTGGTAAAGCCGTTGGTGCGGCTGCCCCAGTGCCCAAGAAGAAACCAGTGACCAAGCTTTCGGCGTTTCTGAAAACGGTTGATAATGAAGTACCCAAGCCCATTGAAGCCAAACCCGAACGTCGATTTGCATTTCCGATTCCTGGTACAGAAGAAGCAAAGAAACCCATGAAGCCATCCGTTGCGAAAACAGCACCAAAGCCCACGGCACCTGTCAAGAATGCCGCATTGGCTGCATTTATGACCAAGGTCGTTGCTGGTCCACCAAAACCTGCACCACGTGTCGAACGAGATGTTCCCGATCACCATCACGTGGAGGAAGTCAAGGCGGTCGAGAAGCCAGCCGTGGTGATCCCTGAACCAATTCGTGTCGTGGAGCAAGCGGCTCCTGCGGCTCCGTCGCCGTCAAAGCCATCGGCCCTTGCGGCATTTATGCAAAAGGTTGTGGTCGCTCCACCTACACCGGCGCCGCGAGTGGAGCGTGACGAGGAGTCACCAAAGGATGCCGAAGAACCGAAGAAGTTTGTCGAAGAAACGGCCCCAGTAGAAGAGACCAAGCCAGTCAAGGTTGAAGAAAAAGCACCAGCTGGATCGTCCCCACCAAAGTCAAACAAGCTGCTCGCGTTCCTTGCCCGAGTAGAGAGCCCCCAACCGTCCGCATCGGAAGAAGATGAGGACGAAACTGAAGAAGTTGAAAAAGCTGCAGAATCCTCGACAGTTGCAGTCGAGGCTTCCGCTGAAGAGGAAGAAGAGGGACAGGACGAGGAAAAGGGGCACGAGGCTGATGTGGAAGATGAAGCCGAGGAAGATGATGATGAAGAAGAAGAGCAGGCCGAAGAGCAGGAAGAGGAGGACGCAGACGAAGAGGAACCCGTCGAGTCGGAGGCAGTTGAAGAAACCGTCGAAGAGCCTGTGGCCGTACATGCTGAGCCCCAAGCAGATGAAGAGCACGTCGACGAGCCTGCACACGTGCCAGCTGAACCCCAAGCTGAGGAAGAGCACACCGAAAAGCCTGTACACGTGTCATCTGAACCCCAAGGTGAGGAAGAGCATGCAGAAGGGTGTGTGGATGACGATGATGACGAGGATTTGGTTCCTCATGCATCCGCAGGGGATCCAGACCACCACGTGATTGTTGAGGTCACGGGCGAACTCACGCACGAAGCAATCGCTCGTCGTAGTAGTCTAGCGTCGCCTCGCAAGCCAAGCGCAGTGCGCAAGCTCTTCTCGGATGATGAGAAATCCACTGCTCAAGAATCCCGATCTCCTGTTGCGGTCAAATCGAAGGTTTCGTCCGAAGAATCGACAAACGAAACACTGCAGAAGCAGCTCGCCAGTGTGGAGGCTATTGTAAAGACCCAAAACGACGAACTCGAGGCACTGCGCGCTGAGCTTTCGGAGCTGCGATTACAGCTACAAACCCAGAAGGATGAGGCCAAGGTGGCGCAGGAGACTGCAGCACGGCGAGAGCAGGAGCACGAGGCTGAGCTCACAGCATTGAAGAGTGAGCTCACAGAATCTCAACTTGCCCTCACCAAGGCGAATGAAGGTGCTGAGGCTGCTCGATACGCTGCCCAAATGGCATTTACGGCCCGTGACGAAGCCGAAGAGGCAAGTCGCGTACTGCAAAGCAAGCTTGATGAGTTGACATGAGCAGCGTAAGCATGGTACATGTAGATTGAAGCAAAGGAAATGTATTCGTTTGCGATAGAAAATCAAATGTATCTAAATCGAATCCGTCTGATACCCAGCCAACGACCGACGTAAAATGAGCGCAGCGCCAAAGCCCACGACGATAAAGAAGCAGACAATCGCCGCCAAGAGTCCAAGGAGTTGAAGTCCGCTCTTGAGGTACGCATGTACATCATCCGTCGACCATTCGGGACAGCGACCACATTCGGCAATATCATTCCGTTCCGAGCCCTGGTCTTCTTGTGCTTTGACCAACAGTGTCCATCCAGGCTTATCACACGACCCTGAAGCTTGACACGCTTGCCAAACCCCATTGGTTTGCTTGACACCAGTACAGATGGTCGTATTGGCAGTCGTACAATTGGTGCATCCGGGTAGATCGATCTCACACGCAATCGTTTCGGTACGGGACTGCGTAGTGTAATCTCGTGCAAGTTTATCTGAAAGTGAGAACGACGCAACTGCACACACGAGCAACGCCAGAAGGCAAGCTCCAATGCCTAGAATATACTACAGAGAGAGTTAGTATTCGTGGAGAGACGAGAAGTTGAGCGATTATACGTACGAGAAGAAGCATGGAACGACTCTTGGCACGCGCACCAATGATCCCCACGACAGCGAGTCCAACGAGAAACGTGCCAGCAACGAGAAACACAATGGCAATCCACTGTTGGCCAGCCGTGAGTTCACCTTTGGATTTAACGGCAGCGCCGTAGACAACGGTCGCCGCCCCAAGCACACAAAAGACCGTATTGAGAACAGTGAGCAAACTCTTCATGACGATTGGGACGGTTACAATGCGCACAACGCAGTACATAGCAATCAACACCAATGCCAAGCAGGTCAAGCCCAAACATCCGAGTATGACAAACTGATCATGAACATAAGTCACCGTAGCTTCAAAGCCATCCCGACAACACGGTTTGGTGCGTAAATACGCCAAGACAGGTGATGTCCAATGATGTTTCAGCCACGCTACCAACGAATCTTGAAAGGCCAATGCGGCATAGGACGCGACAAACAGTGCGGTGAGCACAGCAAAGTTGATAAAGAAATACACCATCAGCAATCCCGATTTGTCACGTCCAGCGCCCACAAATCCCACGAGCGACAGTACGACCACAAAGAAACCAACACTTGCCAAGGCTGCCGCACTGGCATGGAGATGTGCGACCAGCGAAACGTGAATTCCCAATGCCAAGAGCACACCACCGCCCACAAGTGTCAGTAGCGTTAAGACGCGCAACGCCTTGCGTGAAGGTCGCATGATGATAGAAGAAAGTGTTGGAACGTTGGTGTTGGAAGTTGGAAGAGAAGCGTTGATGTTGGTATTTTGTTGGTTGTTGGCGTTTTGTTGGTGTTGGGACGCGTCGAGCCGGGAGGTCGGATGCCGCGTTCTCCTTCGTCCAGGCAGTTTCGCAACCTGAGTTGAACCCGACACAGGGTTTTCTCCAATCCAAATGGGTCAACTCATCTTTCAACCAATCAATAGTCGGAGGGTAAATTCATTTTCAGAGGAAGCTAAAATAGAAAAGTGCGTCAAATCTCACTGTTGCAGCACGATAAATACGTTTTCGAAGGTGTAGCCATTTGTGATCACGACATATCCTGTTGCACAAAAGAGTTTGGTGGAATGTCTCTACTATGATGGGGCGTTTACTGTACGTTCACGTGTCTATTCTTCGCTGCCGCTGCTTTCAGTTGATGACTCTTGCTTGGCTTTGCGCATGTGTCGTGGCATTTCGTACTTGAAGAAGGACTGCTCAAGCACCGTCTCATCGACCGACGGCGTCGCGCTCACACCGAGAAACTTTTCGGACACATATTTCTCGCTCACGGCCTTGGCTTTGTCACTGTGCTCTTGTACGAGCTCTCGCTCGGCACGATGTAGTTGATACAAATCCATCACACACTCTTTCAGTTCCCATGCGTTGAACTGAGTAAAGTGGTGTAGTGTCGGTGTCCATGGCTGTTCTTCGTTGGTCATGACACGCGATAGATACAATGCAGCCGCAGCTAGCATCGAAGGACGGTACTGAAGCATGTGGTAGTAGAGCATTGCAAAATCACACAGATACTGGAGAGGAGTTGTCAGTTTCACACACGATACAACGATTTGGCTCGCGATCATGAACACACCTGAACGAGGAATTTCTGCTTCTCGGTGCTGCATCCAGCTTGCGTGAAACGAGGCAGGAAGCCATGACATGTAGTTGACGCTATACGATATTCGAGTGCTTGAAGGACTTTCATCTCCATTTCAAGCATCTACAAGGCACAACACGACGTCAATACCTCCCCGAACAATGCATCGCCGTTCGGGAACTTACCTCTTGTGATGTGTACGTCTGGTCTGAGATATAAACAAACTCGTCGACGTTGGGTCCGTAGACTTCTTCGAACTTGGCTGCAATCATCATGCATGCACAACCGAGGAGTTGAAACTGTTTACGATTGATTTTGAAGTTGGCGAGACAGCGATCCACGAGGTTCACAGTCTTGTGGAATGTCTGGGAATCAAGTTCGTACTCTTCACCGACCTCGACTAACCAGTCGATGAGGATCGCGCGCATTTTCTCATTAATGTCAAGCTGCACGTTGCCAATGTAGTCAGGTGCCGTGTGGTACTTGTCTTGATGCTGACGATGAAAACGATCCATATCACGCACAATGTTGACGCAGTGCACGGCTGACTTTTGGTTCGCCGCGTCAATATCACGGACCTGTGATCGGTACGTCTCTTCATCAAAGCCCGAGTCTGTCCATCACAAATCAAAAACGTAAATACCAAAGCCAAAATCGACGACACATAGCAAGCAGCCATACCTCTGTGATCAAACTTGAATACATACGGTCGTGGTACATAGGGAGGCACTTCACCTGAAGGTCGTACCGTGGTGGCTGGCGGTGGTACTGCTTCTTCCTGTAACTTGGTTGTGACCTGTTCTTCTCCTGTTGATGTGCATACTATTGGCGTTGGTTCGGGCTGACTGGTCTCGGTTTTGAGCGTCTCTGTGCATTCCATTTCGAGATCTGCATTCGTTTCTTCTGGTGCTTCCACATCTTTTGCGTCTTGTTCATTCGTGGTCGTGGACTTGGTTGTAATTGGAGGTGGTGCGTTCTTGGTCGTCGATGGAATCGATTTAAACGACAACAGACTTTGTTTCTTACTTGTATGGTCGTCACCCATCGTATTCTCTCGACGTCGTTTGGTCACATTGCTCCCTTGACTCGCTGTCGCTCTTGCCCCACGTACACGGACATTCGTTGTAGTGGTTTGACTAACGCTACTGACGCTGCGCTTGACACCGCGTGTTGTCGTTGGCGCCACCGACGCGGTGGGCTTGGTCACTCCAGTCGGAACTGTTTTCTTGACGCCGGCCGTTGGTACGCGCGTGTGGCTATTGCTAATATCTTGTAACGCGCCACGTTTGCGCTTGCGGGAATCAATATTCGATGCGCCTTTGGCGCGCATTGCCGCGGCTTTGAGTACACCCGAGACGCCGCCAGTGGAGGCGACACGATCCATCGTCAGCAGAGGAGAAGAGGAGGAGGAGGCGGAGAAGACAAGCGATGGTGACGACGATCCCCGTTCCTTTCTGCTGGACCGTAATTTCCCCCACACCACAATTGAAGCGTTGGAAATGTGACTTGGAAAATGCGAGCGAAAACGCAAAACGGGATGACTTGGATTTGAATAGAGGGATCTAGGGGTTGGGAAGAGGAGAGGCGACGTACACTCCTATGGTTTGAAATTTGAAAGGGTATACTGAAACCAAGTCAACAACAGCTGCTGCGCTAACACCAGAAACCCGCGCCATTGTGTTTTGAATTCAAAGGGACACGGTTAATAACATGTTAGATAGAATAATACGAACCTAACCACAAAGCGTTCGTAACTCTTCAATCATCAAGCGACATGCGCCAACATCCGAGAGAATTTCACCATCATGGGTCGTGTCTTCAAGATCTATTTGGACAGCGCCAAAGTCTTTAGTTGTCGGGAATGTAAAACCCATTTGACGACTGCCGATGATATCATCTCCAAGGTTTGGTTCTCTCTACCAATGGGTTTTGTTGGATTTTTTCAACGTTCTCTTCTTATGCTAGAATTTTCAAGGCCGCACAGGCAAAGCGATTCTCTTTGATACGGCTGTGAATGTTACTGTGGGTCCACCAGAAGAGCGATTGCTCATGACTGGTATGCATGTGGTCGTGGATGTGTATTGTAACACATGCTGGAGTCATCTTGGTTGGAAATACGTACGTCAAGTGTTCTAGTGTTGGGAAATTGTCAACCTTTGACAATGGATTGTTGGTGTGATACAATAGGAAGAAGCCGAGAAAGAATCGGAAAAGTATAAAATTGGTAAGTTTGTGTTGGAATTGGCCAAGACCCATCGTTGTGAGTGACGAGAGAGAGAGAAATCTGTATCATTTAAATCAAGTGTCCAGTTGATGTAACTTGGACTCTCTTTTGAGTCATGGAACTGGAAAGCATTTATGTGGTGTAGTGTTGGCCCACGATACAAACGTTGGATTTTGTTGGGAATCCCAACGGTAGAATACATTCGTAGTCACAAAAGCAATGGACCATCATACCGTCGTTGGGTGTGGTGAGCAAGTGGATAAAACGTGGCACGAACTTGATTCCCACCAAAAAACCGTCCATGCATGGTCCATTGGGCCTGTTGGGCACCGTCGGTAGTTGCAAATACGACAAATACACGGACATGATCGTCTAGTTCATGGACAGTAACAGTATCCACGACCCCAAATCGACGGCATTCGTCCCTCACTTCATCGGCCAAATCCTCATCGACGTCGCCCTTGTTGACCATATTAAGCAAGCACACACACCGTCGTGCGTCGGTCTCCTCAACTGTTCCTTGGTCTTTAACCACAGACGGTGAGGCAACTGGAGCGGTCAATGCATTGTTGTTGGTGTCCGGACGGATGATCAATGCAGACGGACTTGCTTTACCGACTTTGAGCTTTTGACCCGCTAATTCAAAGTCATTCATGTGCTGAATAGCATTGGTCGCGGCGATTTCATCCACATACTCGATAAAACCAAATCCACGATGCTACAAGTACAAACCAATTAGGATTTTTCAACGATCATGACGAGTCTAGGACGTACTGTGGAGGTCTCGAGCGACGAGACTGGCGTCATGATGCAAGCACGAACCTCCCCAAATGGAGAGAATATACTCTGATAATTGATCTCATACGTCAGATCAGGAGAGACCAGGAGAGACGACCATAGATACCTGAAGATGAACACTATTAAGTTCGTTGCGGACGCCACCAATGTAGATGCACTTGGTTGACACACTATGTCATGCACCACATGAGTATCTACCATCGTTTTGACCAGGCGTTCATCAAATCGGTCCAACTTTTTTATGGCTTCCTTGCCAATGTTGAGTGCTGACGTCGGATCGGACGAATTGCCACGATGTGGTCGGCCCACCTACACCATTCTGTCAGTCTTGCTTGCATCAATGGACTTTGTCAGACCTATGGGACGATACCTTGAGTGTGCGATTCGAGAGTGTGGCACCATTGAGCACTTGCACAGCGCTCTCAGCTGCGAGCACATCTAAATCAAAAGTTAGGAGTCATTTGTCACAAGCTCTGACGTAGCGACTTACCTTCATACTCGATAAAACAAAACCCCTTCGATCGAGCCGTCCTACGTCAGTGGATCAGTACGAATCGTGTCGTTCAAGACACGAGATGAGACCACGTACCCTGGTTCCATCGATAAATCTACCGATCGGATCGTTCCAAACGGTCCAAAGAAACGACGCACGTCGTCTTCTTTGAGATCATAGTACAAATTCCCCACATAGACACGCTTCGCGAGGTCAGAGGATGACGGTTGACCGATCGGTAGACTCATGGCGACGAGATTGGCTTGTGCCACCGCCCGTGCGCGGGCCGCCGCGGCATCGGTTGGCGATCCCTACGAGATCAACGGGCAGGGGTAAACACTACACATCACATAGACAACCAAACACAACACAGCACACAGAAAAACAGTCATAGG